>JACTAT010000021.1:654109-897605 GCA_014526335.1 Chrysaora quinquecirrha
GTGATCCTTAGATATTCGATACAAGCATGAAAACATGATTGGTAAAATTGTATTTGAGTTTTCTTCGATTAGGCTGACAATATATTCGTTATTCCAGAAGTACAACGCTCTCTCTGCTACCTGTATAGTATGAAATTGTGATAATAAGAGAAGCGGTACTCAGAAAGGTTACAAAGTTGAGAGAAACTGGTTTATTGATAAGAAGACTTCCTTCTTGACAGATAAAGTATTAATTGACGGACCAAAAGTATTGTTCTCGCTTTTGTTGGGCTCACCTCTCTAATAAAGCTCCTGTCTGATTATACTCCACAAAAATCTCAAATATAAATAGGCAGCTACAAACCTGAAAATGAGGACTTGAAACACAACGTGCAATCTGTTTAAAAAGTGGTTCCATTATCTTCTGAAACTGCGGAGGTTCAATGGCATCTAAAATTTCTTCTATTTCACCAAGAAACATTACCTAAAACGAAGATTGTTTCAGGATTATATTTCGTGTTCAATTCAACTCAAATTTGTTTGTAAAATACAAGGTTATAAAAGAAAAAGAACACAATGAATACACTTGACTTATACATGAATATACTATTCTGCGCGACCCAAGTGAAGCGAAGCTGCTGATTCTAGTTTGGGCCGCTAAATTAAAGTTTAAAAGCTAAAATCACATCAGTCAATAAAAGCTACAGCGATCATTGTATCATTATTAATTTGATGTCCGAAAAGCGTCGCTACATAAAATTAGAATCCAGACATTCCCCTCACCTCTTTCTGGCTGCTTGTTTTCGGCCAAAACTTGAGCAATCCGAGAGCAACCTACGATAAAGGTGCAACAGTTGGCAATTATGATTCTTAGAAATGGTAATAGATTATAATAGGAAATACAGGCAAAGAACAATATAGAGACAGGAAGTGAAATGCTCGAGTACCTGCTCTGTGAGACCTGCATCTTTCTCAAGAAACTGCACGACACAATAGGCAAGCTTAAAAGAAAAATTGAAATCAAAATCTGACAAAGCCAAACGATCAAACATTGTTTGTCAAGCCTTTGAAATTTGTTTTCACAAACAATTTTTTGCTTGGCGCAAAGGATACAATGTTTTACCAGCATTGTTATGGTAGGTCGCTAAATTGTAACACATTTTGCTTGCCAAACAAATTCAAATGTTTGACAAGCAATGTTTAAATGTTTGGCAACGTCACAAAACACAGCTTGACAAAATTTGCAAAATTTGGTGCCAAGGGTTTTCAAAACGGTTCATAACATTTTTTGTTTGAAATTAATGAAACAATGTTTGGCCAGAATTGTCTTTGGACGTGGCTAAATGGTAAAACATTTTGCTTGCCCAACAAATGTTTGACAAACAATGTTTGAATGTTTTGCGACGTCACAAAACACTTCTTGACAAGAATAAGCAACAGTTGTTGCACGATGTTTTTGAAACAGTTCAAAAAGTTTTTTGTTTGATGCAAGGCAACAATGTTTGACCAGCATTGTTTGAGACGTGACCTAAACATCGATCAGTAATGTATCAAAGAAATTCTACCATTTAGGCCCTTTCATTAAAAACAAATTAAAATCTTATGAAAATGAATACCATTGATAAAAACTATTGACAAAAGAGTTCAACATACCTGCGCGTGATACAATGATAAGCATTTCACTTTGTGAAGGGGTATCAAAACTTTCAATAAAAATTGCTTGTGTTCAGCTTTCAGTGGAAGTGCGAAGCCGTTGATAATGCTAGAGGGAAGAGAAATACATAATTAAACCAAATAAATGAATACAGTAAGTCCCCGCTTTTAAGAAACAATAACCTTTGGAAAGAGACTATTGTTTGAAAACAATAAACAATTGTTTAACCTATTGTTTGAAAACAATTACCATTGTTTCGTGGGATTTTCTAAGCGGCAGTTTCTTATATGTCTGTTTCTTAAAAGCGGGGACTTACTGCAACAACAATTTCATCTTACAAATACTTGCAATAATTGGTTTTCCAACGAGTTGTTGGCTATCACTTGCTGAAAAATATAGGATAAATAAAAACAGTCTAACCTCCCGAGAATTTCCAGCAGCTCGCCAATTCCATTGAAATGTTCAGTTTCATAAATAAACCTACGAGAACACAGGAAATCAATCAGTGCCTCCTTGATATAAGTTATACATTATTATTATTGTACTTATAGTTGATCAAAAAAGTCTTTGGATCTAAAAAATGTACACACTTACTTTAGGAAAATGTGATTAATTTGTTTGCGAATGTAGGCCCTCAGACCAAGAAACTTTCCATAGATTCTATGGAGCACCGTCTTTAGGAATTCACGTTCTCGGGGGTCTTCACTATCGAACAATTCCAGCAACTGAAATGACAATAAATAAAGTAATTAAGATGTATTAGCTTTAACATGACATTATCGTGCAATTATCGTGCGAACGTTAAGATCTTAGCCGCGGCTGTGTGATTTTCTACCTGCCCTGCAGACTCACTACATAAGTCCCACTACTTCGCTCGATATTGTTATTGTTGTTTTCTACAATCGCTCAGTGTGGAATGAAAAATCAAAATAAGGGGAGCGTAAACTAGAGATTCGTGTCGTGAGTCTACCTGTCCCGGCGACGAAGAACTCCTGAGAATGTCCTGTTCTGAGAAATCCTGAGGTGACTACATGCTCCGACCATCAACTGTCGTGGTAGCAAGCAAGCAAGCAACCTTTATTTGTTAATGCAGGTCAGGGGTTCTGGCAGCTATATACTGATGTGGACCTGCAGCTTGTGCCCCCAGTCGAAGGTGCTGTAGCGTCGTGGTGTAATCCAGCTGACTTGTGGTGTCAGAAGCTCAGTGTGGTCAGGGTTCGAGCTCACGGCCAGGGTCGAGGTCTCGATTAGTTAACCTACTACTGAGATCCTAGCGACTGGCGCTAAAACACCATTTCACCTTCACCTTCACCTTCAGCCCAGACTGATATTCTAGAAAAAATACCCTGGGTATTCATTTACCGACTTCGGAAGGATGGACTGTAGACTTGTGGAAAGTAGCCCTCGCGAGATTAGAATCCACGACTTTACGATCCTGAGCCGAACACCATGACCAATCGGCCACGTCAATCTCTTGAAAAATCGGCCCAAGAAATAAACCAGGGAAAATCCTAGTCTGAGAGAAATTGTGTATCGATATTCGGCTGCGTTGCATCGCCCATTAAAAAAGAAACCGGCTTGACGGGACGACATCAATAACAAAAAGTTCGCGACAAGCAAAAAGATGTCTTAAAAAGTTTAATCAAATCAATGTTCTGCATTGTTATTCCGGTCGCGGCGACAATTATTTAACATGCTTCTTTTCATTTTCATTTCTATCTATTTAGGCACGGTTGCTCTGTCAGTTATATGTTCACTGTCCGATTGCCATTTCAATTCTGACCTTAAGAATACACGCTTTAGTTTTTTAGTACACATTTTTTTTTATATCAGAAAGTGGTTTATAAGAAAGTAGTGCTCAACGTCTCAAAAATGTAAGAATGTTCAATACTGGATTCTTGAATTTAAGAAAGTTCTGTTTCATACTTTCACTCCTAATGTTCTGTATGCTATTCTCGCTCTTCTGTTCAGTCGCTCATCTTGCTATTAAACGAGTCTAATGATTATTTTCTTTGAAAAACGTGGTATTTGTGCAATGTATACAGTGCCTTAAAATGTGCATTCTTAGAAATACTGCATTCCAAAATTTTAGCAAAGAAAGTCACAAGAAAGTTTTGGTACTGAAAACATGAAATACCTAAGAAAGTTTCAATACTGGCCCAAAAAACTTTCTTATAAAAGAAAAAAACGTGTAAACCAAAAATACTTAGGTATGTGTATGAGATAAACGTTGTTGGTATTAAACTTTACCTGTAGCACGAATTTCTGGTCGATGTACTTTTTGGCAATCGTCGGTTGGAACTCTGGTGATTCCAGAACTCGTAAGAAAAACTCGTATACCAGCTAGGATTAAAAAAGACAAAAAATCAGATAAAAATCCTCAGAAATGAAAACTTGGCAATGACCAACCTCGTCCCCAGGGTGAAAAGGCCTTTACGTGAAACTCCGCTGTCCATATTCGACCCTGGTATCGGCCTTGTCTATTGTCAATTTGATTGGGTATTCAAACAATAGAAATTTTAAGTGACGTCACAGTTCCTTCAAAAATTTCACACCAAATGAAAACTATGTGAAAAACATGCAGAAAAACCAAAAAATGATGCTACATGACATATTATCTTGCCTGACAGTTATCAATGAAATTCTTTGCATTTCCCTTCTAAGAACATCTGCTTTCGGAATCTACATCTTGTTTTTATGCCTAGGCCAAAATTGCCAGTATTTTGGCAGATTTTGTGGCCGGTACCAGGGCCCAAATCGATTTGACGGTTGAGATTCGAGGAAACTCGATTTGGGACCTGGGGACGAGGTTGGGCAATGACTGAATGTGACTGAAAAAGCTTTACTTCATTAGGCTTTACTGGACAGTGGATATTGTACCGTTAGAGAAACTAAACAAACCTGAAGATGAGGCCAAGATGCTTCAAGAGTTGGTTCATCTTCTTCAGGATCAAAATCCGGGTTATCAGACGGTGGTAGAGTGCGAAATATATTATTATGAACCTGTCAAAGAAACAAAACAGGCTCTTTATCAATAGAAAACAGAGCTTATATTCAGAATACGATAGAAGCGAAGAGGATTTTCGAAGATAATGCCACGGATAATCATGCATAATTCCAACAAATCTTTGAATGCAATAGCATCACGGATAGGAAAAACGCCGTTTAAGACCCTTAAGTCTAGAAGAATTTTCTGTGAAGGTTAAATGGTGTATTGAGTGCCAATCACTAGGATCTCAGAAGTAGACAAACTAAAGAGACCTCGAACCTTACTCCAACGCTAATGTGGCTGCTGTTGTTGTTGTTGTTTGGGTAGGCTGTTATTTCTAGCTTTTTTAGCTAATTTAGGCCTACTACGCATGCCGCATTCAGGCACGGTACCCTAGTTTAACGTCCCTTCCGAAGGACGGCAGAGTGAGCTGTTTACTTGTTCATTCTTCTGGAAAGTCACCCATCCAGATGCTAACCTCACACGACCAAGCTAACGAGAACTGACTGAGAAGCTTGGCCACTCACTCCACGAACTTGTCTCCTACCCTAAACCTCACTGAAGTCTGACACAACGACTCGTAAAAGAAATGGCTTGCGATAAATTGCCACTTTGAGCAGTAGATCAGGGACTTGAATCTCTCACTTGAAATCCGTTTAAACGGAAATTCGGAGCAAAATTTGCAGCGCTATCACTCTTGAAGCGACCACAATACAGTTTTTTTGTACGCGGAGAGGATCCCCTTACTCAAGATGTCCGCCATCATCCAGAAAAATGTCGCGCCGATCCAGACCTCTCGGAAAAGGTCTCTTGTCCTGCATGACATAATCTCAAGGGTTCTTTTCATTGGAGACACAAAAAGAACATCCCTTCACATCGTCAAACATGCATTAAGTCTCATTCTTGACACACATGAATTCGCTCCCTCGCATGGTTAGCTGATATAAATTCGCAAATATTGGTCTAAAATAATGGTTTTACGGCAAAGTCGATTTCTTTTAGCTAATATTTACAATAACCGCAAAAAAGATGTTAGTGATAGAAAATAAACAATCAAATCCATTTCTACGTAGAAAATCATCATAGCTGTCCTTACCACTTAGACTTACTACATGAGTCTATATAGAAAATGACAATAAAACATCGAGCGAAGTAATGGGACTTATAGTGAGTCTAGACTCTTTGCAAACAGAAACGGCAGTCTTTAGCAAAAGCAACAGCTATTTACTTAAAAAATTGAATTGGATGGCCTAATGCTCAGGAGGTCTGGGCGACCTGTCTATATCAGGAGCAAAAACTACAACTCGTGGAAGAAGTCTACAGTGAGTCCTTACCATTCTCACAACCTCTGGATAAGCAGCCTCGGTTAAGATGCCTCGTTCTGAAGTGATGTAGTCGACAAGTTCATTCAAGGTGGCTCTCTTGATTTCCTTTCCTCTTAGATCGCTGACGGGGTCCATAAAATCAAACACTGTCGAACATTGGGCCAATTTTTTCAGGAATAGTTCTTGTTGCTCTTGCGGATTTGAATCTACGAATGAATATTAGAGTGAATTAACAAAAAGAGCGAATTCTGCAAAGTTAAAGTAGTGACTGATCACTTGAGGCAACACAATCATAGAAACAAAAGTATACAGCAGTGATTTTTTTTAGAAACACGAGTGAATTGATGGCACCTGGAGAGGTCTCGAACCTGCGACCTCTTGCTGTGTATACGAGGGCCCTAACAACGAAGCTCACGAACGCTGACATCACCTATCCCTGCCTGTATATGCGGGGCTGGCGTCTCAGTCAACACTCGTTGTGCACACGACCTGTCAAAGAGATTATTAAGTCGGTCCATCGTAGTCGAAGGGGACCCTGCCTGTATATGCGGGGGTGGCATCTCAGCCAACACTCGTTGTGCACACGACCTGTAAAAGAGATCAGTAAGTCGGTCGACCGTAGTCGAAGGGGACCCGAAGGCTGCTCTTTTGATAGCTGCTACCTATGAAGGTAGGGGTGGGGCCCACTTCTATCCCTGATCCGAAGACCACTTACCTACATTCCTAGCCGTTCATGATGAGCGCTAAGCAGAGAGGCAATGAGTACCATTTGTAAAGCCTTTGGTGTGCCTCGGCCTTGGCTTGAAGTTGAACCAAGGACTCCGCGACTTGTGGGCGAATACCCTACCACTAGGCCTCTAGGCTACACGATAGCTAAACGGCGATTAGGCTTCCCTAAAATGGGAGTCTCATCTCACGTCTCAGAAAGGGCTTCTGACCTGACCACTTGTCTCTCGACAAAGCAGCCCAGTCCAAAAAAACCCATAACTATTTCGGCAGTCCCATTCCCTGCAATGACGCCCATAGTAACTATCTTGTAGGCGAATGCAAATTAGAATATTTTGAACATGTGATAATCTGCATAGGCCATGTGCAGCAGCTGCATGTATACAAGATTACAGAATGTGATCAAACAGCACGAAATAACAACACATGAAATACACTAGGATTACAAACAATAGCATATAAATAAATACCTTTATAATACATTGAAAATTGAAAAAAAGTCGAATCACTTTTGAATGAGCCCCCGGTCGGTAAGAGAAAATTCTCGGTATACGAAATAAATGTTTGGTCGCTGAAGTAACGAATTTCAGACAAGTTTTCTCGGTTTCAAGCTCTCGATATAACTAGTATTTTACTGGTTCTGGGCTCTGGTTTAAACTGTATGCTAGAAGAGGGCTAATTAACGTTGCACAAGTTGTAAATAATTGTAGCAAGGTATATTTGCGGTAGGGTAAGAATTCATGAAAAAGTATATATTGAAAACAATAATAGCTACAAACAAAAGAGCCGGCCTGAATGCTATGTACGTGAAGAGTGTTCTCTATACAGCACGAAGGGCGACTAATTATTTATACTAAAATGACGAAAAATACTCGACTCACACCAGCCAGCGGTGCACTGACAAATTCCACAGGCCATTCATACTTTGCAATTTGTTGCTACATCGATTGAGAGCAGAGGCGTGGTTACATATTTGTAAGTGTGTACATGAGGAACCATAGCTATTTTTAAATTGGAAACATCTGGTGGTTATGAACATATGCGCTTAACAAGCTAGTGAGTCTATTAACAAACCTCCAGTTGTGAAATTCAGTTTCAGTTTGTCTTACAATGACACAAAACAACGATTGTCATTTTGTTCTATTTAATGTTATACTGTTCGCATACGTGTATGGAGATGAATACGTTAGGTCTTGATTAGAAGGTTGAATAGTCTTTACTAGTAACGGGCGGGAACGCGTTCTGTGTGAGAAACAAGAGAGAACACGCTAGCGAATCTATATGCACTACTGTGGTAGATACGCGCTACTGTGGTGGTATTTTGCGCACTGTGGTGGAAACGCACCACTGTGGTGGGTTAGTATACTTGATGTGGTAGTATGTTTTGCGTATTAATGTTGATAAGCAGGATAAGCACTACTGTGGTGGGTTATTATGCGTACTGTGGTGGGTTATTATGCTTGTTGTGGTGGGGTTTTTTGTGTACTGTGGTGGATAAGCACTACTGTGGTGGGTTATTATGCTTGACTTGGTGGGCTATTGTTCTTCATGTGGTGGTATTTTTTGCGTATTGTAATGGATAAGCACTACTGTGGTGGGTCATTATACTTGATGTGGTGGGTTATTATGCTTGATATGGCGGTATTTTTGTGCACTGCGGGGGATAAGCACTACTGTGGTGGGTCATTATGCTTGATTTGGTGGGTTTTTATGCTTGATTTGAGGTTTTTTGCATACTGTGGTGGATAAGCACTACTGTGGTGGGTTATTACGTTTAATGTGGTGGGTTATCATGCTTGATATGGCGGTATTTTTGTGCACTGCGGGGGATAAGCAATACTGTGGTGGGTTATTATGCTTGATTCGGTGGGTTATTATGCTTGATTTGAGGTTTTTTGCATACTGTGGTGGATAAGCACTACTGTGGTGGGTTATTACGTTTAATGTGGTGGGTTATCATGCTTGATATGGCGGTATTTTTGTGCACTGCGGGGGATAAGCACTACTGTGGTGGGTCATTATACTTGATGTGGTGGGTTATTATGCTTGATTTGAGGTTTTTTGCATACTGTGGTGGATAAGCACTACTGTGGTGAGTAAGTATGTTTGATGTGGTTGGTTGTTGTGCTTGATGTGGTGGTTTTTGCGTAGTGTTGTTGATAAGCAATACTGTGGTGGGTTATTATGCTTGATTCGGTGGGTTATGATGCTTGATTTGAGGAATTTTTTGCATACTGTGGGGGATAAGCACTACTGTGGCAGTATTTTTGCGCACTGTCGTGGATAGTAAATCATAGCAAAAATTTATAGATGAAGCAAGAAAAAACCACAACATCCACTACAGTACGAAAAATTTCTGGAAACAGGAACACTCAAATTCTTAAAATTATTCAAAAAATAACTTTGCGGCACTAAAACAAAGCGTCGGTCACATTTTATAGCCAAAGAAAAGCGCGAGCTCAGCAAAATATTTCTAGATAACGTGTCTCGGCCACGCAAACACATGAAGCACCCAAAGAACTGTAATATGGAGAGTTATTTGTCTTTTATCATCTATTGTCTCATTTTTTCCCTTTTCTCTATCCATAGCAATATATGTATTACCGATTCAGTCTTTTTACAGTCGTTATACAACCTTTTTCGTTTCCCTTTTGCGCTCTGCTTCAGTTGCTTTTCCTTTTTACGACTTTATTGTTAATGTCAAGATTCTGCATATTCATCTTAATTTTAGCATATGCATATACCTGACATTAAATATTCACAGAAGAATGGGCGAGCAATGATATTATGATGAAGCTATTTGAATAGACTTTCTTGTTTTTACCGTTATTCAAATCCTCGCTTAGAGCTATGACCTTGCAATCATTACTTCCACTACCAACTTGTCATCATCATTGTAAGTATAAATATCAAAATCATCAGAAATTATCATCATCATAATCATCATCATCATTATAATCAACATCGTTATCATCATCATGATGATCATCAACTTCATCATCAAAAACATGTTATCGTAATCATAATCATACTCATAATCATAATCATCATCTTTTTCAACATCATCATTGTCATCATCAATATCATGTCATCATCATCATTAGCAACATAATCATAATCATCATCTTTTTCATCATCATCATTGTCATAATCAATATCATGTCATCATCATCATAAGCAACATAATCATAATCATCCCCACCATCATTATGATCATGATCATGATTATGATGATGATGATCATCATCATCACCATCACAATCATCCCCACCATCACAATAATCACCAAAATCACAATCACTTCCCTACCACCACCATCATCATCATCATCATCATCATCATCATCATCATCATCATCATCATCATCATCATCATCATCATCATCATCATCATCATCATCATCATCATCATCATCATCATCATCATCATCATCATGACCATCATTCTTTTATCACCATAATCATCATCATCAATTTTAAAAAAGCTTCTTTAAACCATTAACAATCTTAGTTACAAAAGCAAAGTACTTGAAAATGCAGGTTTTTCTTTCACCATGAGCAATTAATATTTCATAACATACAACTTGTAGGAACTCTAAAGTTACAAACTGTTTAACCACAGGAGTGCTTTACAAAAAACCTAAACCTGCCACTGAGCAAACTTTAAATGAACATGATCATTCTGCCCAAAACTCAAGAGTGTTAAAACCCTAACAGTTTTGCACTCTGTATTGATGAAACCAACTGATTTTAAAAGTACTTTTAGCTTATCGTCAAATGAAAACTTAGGAAAGTTTTATAGATAGAAAGCTGTACAGCTACAGTGATTGAAAGTTGGCATAAGATGTAGATTTTCAAGTTCAAAGATTCAAAATCACTTTGGGTCACTCAGCTGTCTGTCCTCTTAGGGTTGGTAATGATAAATGTGTACCCGGGGTATTTGGTCTGGTATATCAGCCTAAACAGACAAGCTTAAGGTCCTCACAAACCAGACCATTCTACTGGCAGACTAATTGCAGATAATGAGAGAAGGCAAAGCTTATGTTTCTTTAAAGCAGCATCCTTTTCTTCTATTTTTCTGAGACAAAATGCTAAGTGGGAGGTAGCACCCCTCAATCTCCAAGCATCTGCGACTAGGCAATTTAAATAACATATATTTGTAGTATTTTTCCAAGATTTTTTCCACCAGCAAAATAACCTGCCTGCCTTTTCTCAATCAATCACTTCTTCTTTTTACCAACCAAGTATATGAATCATTTAGTTCCCTATTATCTCCACACAAGACAAGCCAACAAAAATAGATCCTCTTTATGAATTCTCAGAAAAAACTGATTCCTAGGGTTCCTATACTGTTTACTGGGCTGCTTGGCTAAGTGCTTGGCTAAGGCTAAGTGTTCAAATTTGGGCTCTTATTATGAATGCCAGCCTTTATGGTGTGACACTTCAAAATATACACAGTTCCAAGGCTGGTTCAAGGGAACTAGGAGCTCCAGCCCCCTAAGATTTTCAAAAAATGTTAACAAGTTGCCTTCTCCCCAAAACTGACATTCTGTCTCAATGTTTCTATTGTGCCCTGTTTTCTGTGTTCAAAGTACAACTAAATTTCTGAGCCCTCCAAACTTTGAAATGCTCCCAAAGATAATTTGCCAAGGGGATAAAATTACGCAAATCTAATAAAAATGCAAACCTTTAAGCAATGCCAATGGAATGAGTTCTTGTGTTCCTTTGGTACGAAAACGTGATGATCCCTGCTGCTTTTTTTGGTTCTTGATTATCTTTTTCACAGATGATTTCCTTGTGAATGGATCAAGACTATCTTTTGCAGGACCTGATGTCCCACCGTGAGCTGGCATATTTTTTGTATGTCCTTTGCCTTTGCCCTGAAAAATAAATAAACTTCAATTAGTTTTAAGAGGTGAGAGCAGTTTAGTAGTCAGATGGCAAGATGAACTTAGCCATCAAAATGGAGGGGAATTCCCAACTCTGTGATTCTCAGCAAAAACAGTCAAGAGAAAGCAGGGGTGCTGGAAGCATGGGGGCAGCAGGGGTGATTGCCCCCCTTCCCTTCAAAAAATCAGACATTCTTTAATTTTTCTATTGTTTTGCCCAGACTTTGTTGCTTCTGCCCCTGCTGCCTGTTGTCCCAATGCCTTTTTTCTGACATCTCTGAAAAGGAAGACTGGGGGATTGGGCTTCCTAGATTAGCTTATTCTACTTTCATAATCAGAAGAACCAATGCATAGCACAAGAAGCCTTTATGCATTGCAAAGATACCTTACCTTGTCTATGGAATTTTGGAACATATAAAGTGGTATTTGACCCTAAATTTTGGCATGAATCATTTTAGTCTGGATGCACATTTTTTACTTTCAGCTTTTTTTGTTCTCTGGTCTTTCTTGCACAATTTATGTGATTGTAACTAATTACTGAGTGTATAAAGAATCACCTTGATTATTTTTCATGCTCAAATTGCTTAGAAACTCCAAACTTTGTATTGTTAAAAAGTCAATGAAAATAATTTATACCAAAGTTTTGGTTTCGAGGAGTACCTGGATGTATCATTGCTAGGATACAAGTTTAGGGGAATATTTAGCTTAATAGGTATCTTGAACCCTTGCCTACACTAACCCCCAAAAAAATAAGATTTGTGTTTTCTTGCTATCACGGGTTTTCCTTTTGATAACCCTAGAACTTAGATCTTACAGAAGGGAATACACCTATACCTCCAAACTAGGGTGCCTGGTGGCAGTAAGAAATTTGATATTATATGCCCACCTGCACCCACATGGTTTTCCCTGTGATAAAAAACAAACTTGACAGAATTTAGGAGAAGGAACCTATTTTTCTGCTTACTGCAAGTTACTAAGAAAAAACTTGAAAAATAATTTCTATAAAGACTTATACATAGACTTTTAATAAAAGAACTTTCTGTATCTTTCAAATTTTTCCCAAAAAGTCAATTCTCAAATATTTCATTTCTTTGTCTGAACATTATTGTTAAACTCTTTCAAATTGAGATCCAGAAACTCCTTAATTTTTTCCCCATTTTTCTGCAGTCAAAAATCACAATTATGATATTCCTCAAGAAACCTAATCCAACTTGATCGTGTTATAGAAACTTTCCATCTGCCTTCAAAAATTATGGTTTGCAAAATAACAGTTTTTGCTTTCTCATGGCAATCTTTAGATTGCAATCAAGAAATATTGAATATAGAACCAACGGTCTGTGAATTTTCATTCAAAGTTTTCTTTCGTTCCCCATCATTTCTTTGCCATCATGCAGAGTAAAGACGGGAGTCAATTCGTTTACGATTTCGTTCAGGCCTCAAATTACCGTCCTTTCGTTGTCGGACCCGCGCTTGTTTCGAAAGACGAAACCTGTGTTCATTTCAAATTAACGAGTAAACTAAAAAATATAAAGGTAAAAATGTATGTTTGCATTCCTTCCAAAAATTCACCTGATCAAACAAAACCTTGAAAGTCTTAATTTTAATTGAGCGAAGACGATGCAAGCCCAAATCTTCGAGGATCCCTCCCAAACTCAAGCCTGTCTCGACCTTCCGAGTTCATTCACCAATTCGCCGAAATCAAAACCATCTAAACTCGGCTTAGCATTGGAAATCGTTTTAATCGTAAGATAGACTCAACTAATATCTATTCATGAGCAAAGAGGCAAGCTAGAAACAGTTATACCTCCTTTGAATCCATTTAGATTTGAAGTAACTTCAAGCAGCGATTTCTCGCCCAGCTCGGCACTGTGTGTACTAGGCCTATCTCCTGCCCAAGTGCTCACACAGAAAAACAATTTTTAGACGTTAAAAAACATACTTTTCACTCAATAGATAGTCATCTGTGTCTGAGAATGATGCAAGAAGGTAACAGTGTAGCAAAATGTAGGATATCTCAATGCAAATTCTTGATTTTGCTGCAGAAAGTAACCATTATTTGTGATTATTTGTAGTGATTAACAAATAGAGTCAACGGGTTCCTCCAGCACAATCTGCGCATGTCCCGGATGCTCAAGAGAAAAACCCACTGATCTCAAAGGGGGCCTGGCACTAGGCTTCTTCTTGAAAAAGTCTGAAAAGCTTCTCATGAAAAATCCTCCCAAAAAGACCTCAGAAACTCAGACGCAGAAAAGTTTAGCAGGAATAAAGAGAACAAAAAGGTATATTTGTTTTAGGCATGAATTCTAATTTACAAAAGTGAAGACAAGCTTCCAAGCTCTCAACTCTAGCCTGTCAGTGTCACACAATGTATCTCACTGGTTGCCTTCCCTTCCCTTGTGCTGCTGGGTTCAAATCATGGTTGGGTGGAGAGGACCTAGCCTGGGATAGGCATGGGTTGGGTTGGTGGTAACAGAATAAAGCTATGGCTAAACTAGGAGACATGTCAAGCCTGACATTGTATTCAGTGTGTCTCCCAGGGTGGCTAAACATGGGAGTGACAAGCAAGCAACATGTCCCCCCACTCACGGACCAGATTGCAGAGTTGGGCACTTGCACACTCGAGTTTTTGAATAGAACAATAGGGTAAACAAAAGGAGAGAACAATAGAAAGGGGTTCTTGCACACTCGAGATCTCGTTGGAAAAAGCCATACTCTGCAAACGGGCTCACGGAGACAAGAAATGTTTCTGTTGTCTTTCAGAAACATTTGCATGACTCTAGCTACAAATTTTGTCGTGCACTACAAAGTTTCCAAGGTGGCTAAATTGGGAGACATTGAGGGGACATGTTATGTGTGACAATGTTGCATGCGACATATCTCCTAGTATAGCCAAACCTTAAGTCATTCCAATTGAAATAATGGTCTAGGCTATTGTTTTTCTGAAAGATTCCACCTAAGGTTTTCAAACTCCATGCTGGGAGATCTCCAGTGTAGGCTACATAGAATGCACACTGTCTTAGTATGGACTCTGAGTTTGTAGTGGGTTGCATCAAATTGCCTATAGGGTGGGCCAGCTTTGTTCTGGGCCAATTTGGTATTGCAGGCCAACCTACCTGGAGCCAGCCAGGCCGGGCCTGATAATCATGGGAAGTCCCTGTCTAAACTTTCGTTAAATAGCTGTTTTCTGTTCTATCTTTTAAGGAGATGGCAAGCAATGAAAATATTAACTTTTTAACTGAAATGGGCTTTTCTAGAGCAAGAGCGTAAGTATTTTTCTTTTTTTTTTGTTCTGGCTCTTTTGGGGCCAGAATGAATCACCCACAAATTACACTTGAACCTATATATGGAAAACATTTTTGTGCACACAGAGGAACTTTGGATGCTTGTATGTGATTTTGGGGAAACAATAGCAAGTGATGTCTCTCATAATGATGATCATGATGATCATGATGATCATGAGAATGATGAGAATGATGATGATGATGGTGATTATGATGATGATGATCATGGTGATGATGATGATGATGACAGTAATCATGGTGATCATGGTGATCATGATCATGATGGTCATGATAATGATGATGATGATGATCATGATCATGATCATGAGAAAGATGAGATGATGATGATGATGATGATGATGATGATGATGATGATGATGATGATGATGATGATGATGATGATGATGATGATGACAATAATCATGATTATCATGATAATGATGATCATGATGACAATGATGATGGTGATGATGATGATGCTCATGCTATGATGATAGTACCTAAAGGTTGTATGTGTGTGCTTGACCATAAACCCTTGACAGGCAGCAATTTTAATGTGAATTAATGATCTTTGTTTATTAATCTCTAGAGAACAAGCAGTAAAAGCAACTCCAGGGCAAGATCTTCAGGCTGCAATTGAATGGTAAATGTTTAAATCTTGCTTCTGCTTTTTCCTGCATCTTAGCATGTTGCATTGCAATGATAACTACAAAGTGTAATACTAGTTTTGAAGATTGAAATATGAATGCATTTTCAACTTAATTAAGACTAAAATGCTCACTTTTAAGGATGGAATCACACCCAGAAGATTCAAACAACCAAGATGCTGGTCAACTGCCACAGGAATTTGGGGAATCGGAAAAGCCAATGGATGTGCAAGGTAAAACACTGTGTGCTTAATACACCTTACCCCTTTTTATCTAACGGATTCTGGATTAGATATGTCTCACGTTAGTTTACAGGAAAACGATAATGGATATGTTATTTAATGAATAAACTAATGAATACAGTATGACATTAATAATTCCAAAAACCTATTAAAAATAACAACCCAAAATTGTGAAAACATGCTAAATACTATGCCCTTTATTCTGCAAGACAAAGAACATTGCTCAAGACACAACAAAGTCATGTTTGAAGGTCAACCTTGCTCATAGTCTAAAGATGATACCAATTATTACACACTTTTAAGGAAAAAGGTATCCCTAAATAATGGCACACCCCATTACCTCAAACCTATTAAGTTGTCCCCTCCATGTTGCAAGACCAATTCGATGTCAAACGATTAATTTGAATCCTGTATCGGCAGACTTAGGAGAATACCTTAGAAGATCATAGACTAAACCATCTGTTAAAATAACTTCTATGTTTTTGAATCTCTTGTGATGAGAAACTGAATATCTTTTAGGAAATGCATCTGAGACTACTGCAGATGAAACTGAAAAAGGGGAGGGAGATAAAACAAATAATGCGGATTCAGCAACACCAGTGCAGCAAGCACTCTCTCTAGTCTGTGAAGAGTAAGTCTCCTTAGAATGCTACTATACCTTATAACACGAAAATTAAGCAAACATTGTGTTATGCAAATTTGAACTTTCAATGTTACAATATAGTCCCATTTTATTGTGCTAGATTGCACGGCTTTTTTTATAAGAACAAAGTATATTAAAACATAAGGCTCTAGAGGCTGAAAAGTTAAGAACATGCTAAGAGAATTATAAGGCTTTGTGAAGCTAGAATTTACTGTCTTAAGTGGTGCTATCCTATTCTCCACTCTAGAAAACAGGTGAACTATCAATCATTGCGACTATATGTGACATTTTTACATGTGCTTCCCTTTTCATAGCAATTATCACCTAATTTGAAATGCAACAGCTTTTTAAAAAGCGAGAAAATTAAGAACATGTTAAGAACATTTTGAGCCTTCAAATCGGAAAAATTAAGAACATTGAATGGCTTTCTTCAATTTCAGTGTTCTTGTAAAAATACGTGTAATGTGGCCGGGGGCATTTACGTTTTAACTCCTTACCGCCGCAGCGAGAGTGGAAAAATCGCGTCAAAGATGTTCCTAGTATAATATCACGCAATAATAAGGCCTAGAAAGTATCATTATTCTTGAATTCTGATTATTTATAATCATTAAATAGGGTCTGTTTCTGCAAAGGTCTACATTGTAAGTGGGTGGTTTTCCGAAATCTGAGCGGCACATCCCCGTCCATTCATAAGTCATTTACCCCCGGGACGACAGTCCCTTCAAGAACGTTATTACGGAATTATACTGTTAACTTGTCAATTGTACTGTTAATTATACTAAGTTTGTTTCTAATTAACTAGCCTAATATTTAATCTTTTCATGTTCTTCTGTTTCAGATGTGGAAAGCAACTCAGATCTGAGCTTGATGCCCAGGTAACGCAGTTTATTGTTCTCGTTTTTCTTGTCGACTTCAATTTTGCAATGTTCCTTCAAGTAACACATTAAACGCTGATCTCTGGTCCTATGATGAGGCTAGAATACATTATACCAAATAAGAATACACATGAAACAGCCAGTAAAACGCGACGTACATAACTGATCCAATTATTTTCAAAGTATTCCACCTTTGAGTTTAGTTGGGAAATGTTAAACTACGTATAAACTCTATTAAAGTCTCCCCCCCCCCCTCGGTACACGTTTTTTTTTATAAGAAACCGGTTTATAAGAAACCTAGAACTAAACACCCCAAAAGTTATAAAACTTTTGGAACTAGGAGGAAGGAGTTAAGAAACTTTAGAAATTTTTGTGTCAGTTTTCCAACATAGAGATTTCACATTTGTGGACGTAGTAATCAATTCTCAAGCATTTCCGTGTGATTACTCCCACCAGCATGGCTAATTCTTTGTAACACAATAATATTAATAATTTGCTTGCTATATTCACGTTTTTTATCGTTTTTACTGCAATTTATTTTCATTAAATTAAGAAACTGTTAAGAAAACTTTTAGAACTAAAATTAGGCCAAAAATTAAGAAACTTTTAGAACTAGGCCCCGAGCCAGGTTTCTTATAAAACAAAACGTATAAACTGTAAATGTAAACTAAGCCCCTCTTCTGTATGATCCCCATTTTTTCGGATAATGAAGATGGTAAGTGGTAAGGCTAAGAAATTAAATGCTAAATTTTGTGATAATATACATATTTGATGTCCCAAACATGTGTCTGCTATCTAGTAATAACCACGACTAACTTCGATGCGAATTTCATATGATTTAAAGCCAAAACTTCTTGGTTTGGTTCATTTTTTAATTTCTGTTGCGTCCATCTTCAGTAACAGAAAGCAGAACATATTTCTGTTTTTAGTAAGCCCCTCCTCTCTAATAGACCCCCCTCTCTTATGAGCCCCCCGAATACCTCCAAAATAAATAAGTGCATAATGCAAGGCTTGTGCACACTTAATGCACGAACGCGCAAGCAATGCTTGCAAGGCACATTCTAAAAGCAGGTCACATCTGAGGCATGTTCGTTTAAAACTGTTTGCAATTACGCTTAGATATATCTTGTGGATGTGCTTCTTGATTTAAAAATAGGTCTCCGAATTGATTTTTCCAGGCTCATGCTACTCGAACTGGTCACCAACAATTTGCTGAATCATCGGTGGAAATCAAACCACTCACAGAAGAAGAGAAAAAACAGCAAGTTGAATTGTGAGTCTTTGGCTAATGTTCACAATACTCTGTTTAAACGCTCTTTTTTATAAGGAACCTACCTCAAGGCCTAGTTCTTAAAGTTCCTTATTTTCGGACCTCTTTTGAGGCAATTGTAGTTCAAAAAGTTCCTTAATAGTCCCTTAATTTTAACTGCACATACAGTGGTCTTAACAATAAAGAGAGACACTTGCATGTGAGCAAAGCTCGAGACTACTCAAGGAAACATTTGATACATGCTTAACGTACAATTTTCGACTGCAAATGAATGGAACCGTCTTTCTAATTCTTGATTATTTGCAGTGATAAAAGTATTCAACATTCAAAAGTTCCTTAATGATTTTCTCCTTAGTAGTATAAGTTCTTTAAATTTTCGGGCCTTCTACATGTAGGTTCTTTATAAAGTGGTTCTTTATAAAAAAAAGCGTGATTTATGGACCACAGACGCTGGGAGCCGTCATTTCCACGCTGTCTCGTTTCTTAATAAACCCGAATTAAGAAGGCACATTGACTTGTTTGCTGTTAGGAAGTCGTTGTTGAGGCCCCTTTTTTGGGTGTTATTCGGGGTATCGTTTATTTCCCAGAGAAATTCATAGGAATATGGAATAATTCTAGAAAAGATAAAGGGTATTTTGCGGAATTATGAGGTAAAGGAGAGATAATCTAACAAGGCAAACAGGGGATAAGGAATGTGTTTGGAAAACAATTTCGGGGGGATATGATATTTGGACCATTTATTGTGTCCTCGTTTTTTCGAGTAAAGTAAAACCCCGCAAACAAGAACCCAGAACACTTAGAACGCTAGAACGTACAATCTGTTTTTCAAGAAAATATTATCTCCAAATAAGAAAAAAGCGCTTTTGTATAAAAATTATTTTCCGCCCTTTTATCTTGGAATACTTTTATAGTCTTTGAGTTGTTCAAAACTTCAAAGTTGCGATGAACGTCAGAAGCAGACCGAAACAATAGACTAAGGCGGAATTTATACCCGGATGCGGCTCGAAATGCACCAATCAGAAAGAACGAAAAGCTGAATTGGCATTGTGTTTTTAACACCAATCAGCTGTTTCGGTCTGTTTCTGACGTTCATACTCTGAGGAGTGTCAGACGAAAAAAGCTTTTAAGTATTCCCGAAAATGATTCAGGTGTTCATCGCAATTTAGAATACTTTTAATGATCTTACTTATAGGGCAGTACTTCTAATGATCTTATATGATAATATTTGCAGGCCCTGCCCATCAGTGCTCTATTATATGCAATGTTTTGGGGGTCCTTGGAAGGGGTTAACTCATAAAAAAGTTGTATTTATATCCTGTTTAGTGATACGAGGAAGAACCTCTTTGGAGAGGTGGTGTGGC
Source organism: Chrysaora quinquecirrha (assembly GCA_014526335.1). Classification (NCBI taxonomy): domain Eukaryota; kingdom Metazoa; phylum Cnidaria; class Scyphozoa; order Semaeostomeae; family Pelagiidae; genus Chrysaora; species Chrysaora quinquecirrha. Next base: position 673,990 of record JACTAT010000021.1, read on the forward strand.
GGAGTGGTCAAAGCGTTCGGCTCAGGATCGCAAGGTCATGGGTTCGAGTCTCGTCGGGTCCTCTTTCCACAAGCCTACAGTCAACCCAGCTTTTCGTACTTCCGAGGTCGTTAAATAAGTACCCAGGGTATTCGTTCTAGAATATCAGTCTGAAGGCACAAGCTGCAGGTGCACATCAGCTCTATAGCTGCCAGAACCCCTGACCTGCATTAACAAATAAAGATTGCTTGCTTGCTTGCTTGCTTGCCTGATCAGGCTAAAATTGGTTCTTGTTTATTGGGTAGTAATAATATCGGGCTGGAGGTTCTTGATAAACGAAGGTTATTATGTGTGGATTTACTGTAGTCTTTCTGACCTCAGTTGATACTCAATGTGAATAATCTTTTCTCGATTTCAAGGTTGCAGAAGAAAATGGCTGAAAGAAGAAAGGAAAGAGAGGAAATTGAAAAAGAGGTAACCTTGACAGCAAATTTTTCATTCCATTTTGCCTTATCTGTTTATTTATTCTTTTAATGCATTCCGATGATGATCACCCTCATTTAATTAAAGCTTCAAAACAAAATGAGCGCCCCCCGCACAAATTTTATAGAAATTTGGTAAACCCCCAATTCTTTCAAACCCCTCTCCAATAAACGTCCTCATTTTTCAAGAAATTATTTCATAAACGCCCTCTCTATATAACGCTCATTCTCAAATAAACAACCCCCCCTGAATGCGTAGGCTAATTTTTTGTATAACGGTTGTTGTTTTGAGAGAAATAAAAAATTGTTCTTTGATGTTAAATATATGTCCCTCTAGGCTTTTTATCCAGTCGAGTCCCACTTACCGCTCATGAAATCGAGACTAACACTGAGTCGTAGTTTTGAGCGTCCAACAATTCAATTCCCATAGCGATAACTACGACTCAGGTAATTAGTCTAATTTCCCTCTATATTCAAGACCCCACTCCCATAAGCACCCGTCTTAAATTTTAAAAATGTTTGTTAGAGAGAATATATTAAGTGTTTTACATAAGTTAGTACTGTCTGCCTCTCTATTACTTTTAAGTTCCAAACTTCCTACTTCAAAGAAGGTCTAAATGACTGGAGAAATTGCCTTCTGATGATGGAAGGTGTTTTGTCTTGCCTTCTAGGAAGCGAAGAAGAGAGAAAGAATCAGAAGAAAAACAGGCAAAGAGTTAACTGAAGCAAAACAAAAGTATGTTTTAGTAGACAAAGGTATTTTAGAAATTTTTGTTCAGTATATTGCATCAACAAAACTTTTATGTGTTGCATCGTGACGCAGGCCCGGGGGGTAGTTAATATATTGTGGGTACTGGGGACGTGTCGCTCAATAGGGTATCGTTTTTCATGATTGTTGTATTAATATGGGTTTATTTGCATTGTAACCTATACTTGAATATGTAAATACTTGGATAAGTTAAGTTAAGTTGCCGTTTTGAGTCAACTACTAGCCTAGGGCTACTCAGTCGACTTTACACTTTACCCCTTGTCTGGATGCATTAGCATATAGCAGGGTGCAGCCACACACGGCGCTCATAACTACCGACCAGGTACCCATTTATACACCTGGGTTCCTGGCACATTTGTGTTAATTCAGGAACATTTGTGTTAACAACTTGCCCAAGGTTGTTGTCTCTGCAAAAACAAGTGGAAAGACCGTGGCTCGAACCCACAACATTTTCGTTGTGAGTCCAGCACGCTAACAACTGCGCCACAGAGACCACAAATTTTATATCCTTGCGGGGAGTGAAGGATTTCACGTTTTGTCGTTCTATTAAATTTTCTTTGCGATACGATATGATGGAACTAATTCTAATTGCTAACTTATGTCAGCATGTCAACAACTTTGTCAAAACATTTCCTCATATCATTATAGGCATGAAATAGAAGAAATCAAAAGAATAGCTGAGGAAAGAAAAAGAGAGAAACACGAAGAAAGATTATACAGGTAAATAATTGGAAATTCACTTTCTTGTTCTACTTCGACTCTACCAAATTCTGCCTGCCTTTTTATAGAAGATTATGGCAGGGTGAATAATCCAGAATGGAAAGCCATCGAATACATCTGCACAATTTTAACAAATGCTTATCGCAAATTCCTTGAATAAGCTCCCGAGCGCTTATTTGCATAAATGAATTCCGCGTTGGGGGCTTGTTGGAAGGGAGGGCTTATTCGAGGGGGGGGGCTTTTCAAGGAGTTCAGTAGTTTCAATGCGTTTTCAACCAAATAACCGAGAGAAAAAGATTGTCTATCCTTATTATATACACTAAAGCACCAAAAAGAACGCCAATTTGTGAGAAAATTTAATCCTATAATTTTTTGTGGAAATGTTTCAAATTTGCCTAAAAGATTTAATAAAGCATCGAGACACATGTTTAAGCACAAGAGAATAAGACATTATGCATTCTATTTCGAATTTCAACAAAGTTTTGGTGCAATTGAGCTGACTCGTGATGTCAGGAGCTCACTGTGGTCCGGGTTCCTGCCCAGCACTGTAGCGTCACAGTCAGGGTTGAGGTCTCGATTAGTTAACTTATTACGGAGATCCTAGTTAGACCCTGGGCAAATGAACTGAACATTCAACTGAACATTCCACTGAGCATTTGGTATGTTCAGTGCTGAGTGGCCAAATGAACTGAACATTTCTCTTAACATTGTATCACTGAACATCACTCAACTTTTTCCGCCTCCTTTTCATACAGTTATTTTGGCCCGAAATTCAAGATTTTCGATTGAAAACACTGACGAAGTTGCCATAGCCTATATCGGATAAATGTTCAGTGTTTGTTCAATTGAGTGGCCAACTGAACTGAACATACCATTGACTCCGACTCCGATCATCCTTGACTCCGATCAAACATTCACTGAACAATGTTCAATGACTGAACAAGGTGGTCAAATGAACTGGATTTTTCACTGAACTTCAATGTTTCTTTCTATGTTTTCTGCCAATCTCAAGGCTAAAATCAAAGTCTCAAAAATGAAGGTTACGATTCTTCTATGCGGGTTTTCACCGTTATCGATAATCACCGCTGTATTCTTCATGTTCGCGGCCACACGTGCAATATTTTGCTTGAAATGGCGACAGAATATGTTCAAAAATTGTCGCTGCGACCGGGAAAGCTAAGAGTCGCACGTGTAGTCAGGTAAAGATTTCCGAACAGATTGTTCTGCGACCTTAGAAAAAAACGGTCGCAGTACATTGCTTTGATTGAACTTTTCGCGACATGTTTTTCTTGTCGGCGCTTGTCGCAGCGTGTAACCGGTTTTTTAATTGGCGATGCAACACTTTGCATTGTTTTATCGCCTTTTCCTCGAAATTTTCTAGGACCCATTCTTCTTATCATAAAAGTTGATTGTTGCAGGACTTCTGTAGCAGCATTTTTGTCGCAGCGTGTAGCCACCTCAGGATTTTTCAGAACAGGACATTCTAAGGCGTGTCGTGTCGCCAGAACAGACGAACAGTCACACGTGTAGCCGCGGCTTAAGACGCCTTTTAAGTCCATGTTCTCAGCCTTGTCAATGCCATTTTTCTTTCTTTCCAGACAAAAGCTAAAACAGAAAATTGCACAGGATAGGGCAAATATGAAGGCTGCACAGGTCTGTAATATTCTATTTTTAACAACGTCTTCTTCTCCGGGTCCACTTTTCTGTGTCATACATTTCGATCCGTTATGTGAGAAAAAATTCCGCCTTCAATAGTTCCGGTTTTATTCTGATGTTTATACTCTGAGGAGTGTGACACGAAAACGTTTCTCCAAAAGAGCTTCTACTTTTTTCGCAATTTTGAAATTATCTTACAGAACGTAAAGTCCCATCTTAAGAAATGACACCCTGATTATCTTTGATTGTCACATTTTGCCTCTCCAATGTTAAGCCTCTTTCTACGCCTCTGTCTATATGATCTAACAGTCTGTATTAATTCTTTGTATCAGCAGTCAACAAGTCAGCCTGCCGCTTCGTCACAACCACCACCTGTTGTCAAACCTGAAACACAACCACAGCAGACTAAGGAATATGAAACTTGTAGAATTCAGGTTAGTAATTTTTCGATTCGAAATTATAATACGAGTTTTACTAAACATTCAACATCTTCCAAAACCTGAAAAAAATCGGCCTTCAGGGTCCAGAAAATGCAAAACCATCCTCCAGACGAAACTCGCCGAACTGCGAACCATCCTTACTTAACAATGAAAAACAGGTGCTCTCTTTGAAGCCCGCAACGTTCTTGAGCACCCCAGTTGTAGGTAGATTATTTACGAAGGACAGAGTTGCGTGGACGCATCCTTAAACCAGGCTTCTGTTGATATTGCGAACAGTCGGAACATAATTGCCGAGTGCTATTCGGCGATTTTGGAACTAATTTACCGCAACTGGCCTGCCGAAATAAGCTGTCTAGCAACTAGCTGGCAACAAGTTCCTTTTTATCGGCATCTAGTCGACGCACCGTTCCAGAAAGTTGAGCACTGGTTGGGCATGTTCTACTTCTGCGATCAGTTGACCTGAGTCCCGTCCTGTAATTAGCTGGCTTGAATTAGCTTTAGTATAGCTCTTGTAGTTTACTAGCCAACTTTTAAAAAATTGATAATAATAATGATAAGTCGCAGTCGACTTGAGCGCTCTTGCGACTGCAATCAGCTGTATCCTAGAAGTTTTGTCTAGTTGTTGACATGTCGACGTAACTTAGTAGTTACCACTATTTCGCGTTGGGCCTGACCAAACGATCAAACATTATTGGTCCAACAGCTAAGATTTCCTTGTCAAGCAAAGTGTTTGATGTTCTAGCCACGTCCAAAACATTGCTTGCCCAACATTTTTTGTTTGCGTCAAGCAAGAAATGTTTTTGAACTTTTTCAAAAACATCTTGCTACAAATTTTGTTACTTTTTCTCGTGAAGCAATGTTTTGGGACGTGGCCAAACAGTCAAACTTGTTACAAAAAATTCCGAGCTTCCTCGCAGGTCCGGTTAATTTCACACCTTTCGATCCGACCTTTGCAATAAATAGGAAAGAAACCACATTTCTCATTGCCCGGGAGACGGATCTCTCCCGAAACGTTGCCCTACTGAATATCAAAGGCTTGTCATGATAAGTGGTGACTATCATGTCTTATACAGTGTCAGAAACAGCCTTGATAAATCCGAATATATTTAATTAATCAGTTAAGCAAATTAAAAATGTTGGATAAACTATGTTCGATCGTTTGGCCAGGACCTTAGTTTTATCGTATCGTACGAGGGGCATTCCACTCATCGAAAAAGCGTACAAGATTCCTAGTGAAACGAAATGATTCTTACAAGACTCCTTCAAAAACAATAGAGATTCCAGTTAAGGGTGTACGAGATTACAAGAAGTGAATTGCCCCTCGGCATCGTAAGTCGATATGAGCCTTGCTTTACATCCAAAAAAAACTTGAACTTGTCTGAAATTTTGCCGCTTGATTGTTCTAGTCTCTTGCCTCTGAGTTTTGAACTTTGTTTTTTGTGATTTTAGCTGAGGTTTCCCAATGGCACGACATCAACTGGCAATTTCAAACCAGACGATGCTTTATCAACCGTTTACGAATATGCCACAGCAAATGGTTACGATGGACTTACACCGCCAGCGCTAATGACGACATTTCCAAGAAAAACATTCACCCAAGCGGACATGCAAGTAACTTTGAAAGATTTAGGACTTGTTCCTTCTTCTGTTATTATTGTTAAAAACAGCTAAGTTATTCATTTTATTTACTAAGTTTCTGAAGTCAAAGTGCGTGATTTTCACTGACACTGTTTTTGAAATTTTTGTTGCAGCAGTTGTGTTGAGCTTGAGCTGTTTACTGTATGGTGTAGCTCTAACCGGAGGGGGATAAATCAGTTTTATATCTCCAACCACGATTCTCAGTTCCTATCAATAGGCATAATTCTACTAAGAAACTGGTCGGCATATCGAATTGTTGATTGCAACAATTGATTGATTGATTGCCTGGTGATGGTATTGATGATTATGATGATGATGAGGATATATAAGGATGAGGATGATTAGATTGTGATGGTGATCATTCATGGTGATGATGACGATGGTGATAGCGATGATGATCATGCTGATGATGATGATGTCTTTAGTGATCATGCTGATAATGATGATGATAATGATCGATATCGTGATCGAGATATCAAGATCGTGATTATGGTTGGAATGGAAACGAGGTTTCCTGAATTTTACAACAACAGCAACAACATCTTAGCTAAAAGTTCTTTTTGGGCCTAGGCGCCATTTTGCTACTCCCGTCATACAAAATAAGCATGCATTGGTATTATACAAAGGAACACACAGATCTCAAAACTCCTTCAAGAGCTGATGGCATCGATTGTGAAACGGAGATGCGTTATAGAAAAGAAGGTGCAAGATTTATCATGGATTTGGGCAACAAACTGGGACTGTATCTTTTCATTTAGGCCTATAAGATCATTTCGGTAGAAAAAAAATTTTCGAAATCGCAAGATATCAATTTTTTGATGCGAAAATCGTATAAAGCACCCAAAAATTAGTCTAGGTGCAAAGTTTTACCATCTCGGCGCTTGTGGAATCGATTTTACGAGCGTTCAAAGTTCACGATTTTATAAGGGCTTTGACCGTGTGGGGTAAAAAGTTTCACCAAGTTCATTTTGCGGTCAAAGCCTTTATGAAATCTGGAACTTTGAATGCTCATAAAATTAAGAACACAAACGCTAGGAAGCTGAAACTTTGTACCTATACTAAGTTTTGGTTGCTTTATACGATTTTCATATCGAAAACTCGATATCATGTGATTTTGAAAAATTTTAATGCCGTGTGACGTCATACCGAAATGATCCATTTACTACCTATATTTATCATGTTCATTGTTCAAAAAACCAAGCTAGACTTCTCCACTGGAGGCTTTGTGGATTTCACCCTAGAGATTGCTCCAGTTATAGAGTACCCCTTACATAATATACCATGCCCTGCATTTATGCTTTACAGATTTCCTTAACAGAACTATCAGACGATATTTAACAATGGCAACAGGAATAGTTTTCTTTCACCGATTCTACATGTTTCAGTCGTTCAAGAATTTCCCTAGATATGTAAGTTGAGTCTTTATTAATATAATGGTCTAGATAAAATAACGATGAGGGTCTAGGGGGTTGCATATTCCTTTGTTCACTTGAGAAAATTCCCTTGTTGCATGGAGTTTTGTAAGCATCTGTTTCAGATTGACAGTCTGATAGATAGATGTGGATTGAGAGAGGATTTTACCTGATTCAGGTTTGCCGATGTTTCCTTGCTTCCTTTTTGTTTTGGCTATTGTCCCTTGTTCCCTGGATACATTTTGCATGTTCCCGTGTTCCCTGGAACCCCCAATGATAATGTGCCAATTTCTATTGTTCTATGTGTTTAAGGGACCATCGACAAAAGACTTTCGTCCCCGTTAACGGATTTTGTCCGTTAAGGTCTGAACCCCCTCCCCCCCCCTCGTTAACGGACACATATTTTTTATGGTGGCCCGGATACACTTAAACCAGGCCTTTGTTTTCATAAACTCGCAAATGATGGCCTACCTATCTAGCATGTGTCACAAGGCAAACAAATTTTGTGTGAGCTTGAAGTTTTCAAACCTGAAGTCCATACGTTTATATTTCAAAAGCAACGCTCGTTCTCTTCGTCGTTTTCAATTTCAATGTGATCGGTATGCATGCAATCGGTTTTCTTTCCTTCATGTAATTTTTCCTCTGCTTTTCTCTCTCTTCCACCGCATTTTCTGCACAACAGGAAATATTGAAAAGTCTGGCCTGGTGCCCCTGTGGCCCATGGCCTGATCAACAGAAATGTAGCTTGCGCCCAGGAAACAGAAATTACAACAAAAGAATTTCGACTTTTATTAGCTTGTCAAGAAGGGTGAGTTGATTCTAAGTAGAGCAGAGGGTCGTAGGTGTTGGCCAAAACAAAATTCAGCTTTGTTCTACGATATTACATACTTTCATTAGGACCATTTTGCAACTTTTCTTTATCAAGATTTTCGTCCCCAATGTGACAGTTTTAACGGATTCATGTGAGACCCCCTCCCCCCTTAACGGACAAATTCCGTTAACGGGGACGAAAGTCTTTTGTCGATGGTCCCTAAAGGGGTGCGGCACCCCCTTCTAGAGGTCCCTTTTCAAAGCCACAAACTTGACTTGTATGGTAAATAGCATCAGTGTTTTTGTTGCAGAATATAGAAAAACCAAGTTTGAAAGGTTTATTTGGTTCAAATATATGTTCTTTTCTTTAGGTGACAGGAACTGCTTGTATTTTCTTGGCTGGAAAAGTTCCAATTATCTTGCTCTTCTTGCAAATATCTAAGTTTGAAAGGTTTATTTGGTTCAAATATATGTTCTTTTCTTTAGGTGACAGGAACTGCTTGTCTATTCTTGGCTGGAAAAGTTGAAGAGACACCAAAGAAATGTAAAGATCTATTGAGAATGTGCAGAAGTTGGATTCCCAATTTGAATCATTTGGAGAAAATCCTCGGGTAAGCCTCAAATGTGTGTTTTTGTAATAAAGAGATTTTGTAAAAATGTCATACTCTGCTCCTCAAAAAGGTTGGTGTTTGAAACACAATGCCAGTTCAGCTTTTCTTTCTGATTGGTGCACTTTGAGCCGCATCTGGGAATAAATTCTGCCTTAGTTTATTGTTTCGGTCTGTTTCTGACGTTCTTACTCTGAGGATTGTCAGACAAAAGAAGCTTTTAAGTATGCCTGAAAATGTTTCTGCTGTTTATCACAATTTTAAAGTTTTGTACAACTCAAAGACTATTCAGTATTTTTTTGAAAAAACATTTTCTCTTGTTCTATATATTGTTATTGAGAGCTAAATAGACTATTCAAACTTATTCAAACATTAGAAATATATATGACATTTGATTTTTCTTTTTTCAGGAAGAAGTGATGATGTTGGAAAGAATTCTTTTGCAAACAATAAAGTTTGATTTACAAGTTGACCACCCTTATCAATATCTTATTCAATATGGCAAAGGATTAAAAGGTAATCATGGATTTCAGATTGAATTTCATTGGGTTTCATTAGATTGGATTCGATTTGGTGGGATCAGATTGGATTGTATTTTACTTCATCCAGGTTGTGTTGGTTTGTTTCAGAATAGATCTGACTAGGTTGGACTAAATTGAATAGGATTGGATTGGATTGGGTCAGATTCCATTTGGTTAAATTGGGTTGGATTGGATCAGATTTGTTTGGGTTGATTAGATCCATCTGGTTTGATTGGATTTGATTAGAGTGGATCAAGATCAGGTTGGACTGGGTTGTATTTTATTGGTATGGGCAGGGTTTGACTGGACCGGATTGTATTAGATTGGATTTGCTTAGATCAGATTAGATTTAATTGGATTGGAAAGGATAGGGTTGAACTAGGTTAGATCCATTCAGATTAGATTAGGTTCAACTGGATTTTGATTGGATTCAATTGGATTTATATAAAGTTGACTTGATTTGATTCGGTGACTTGCTGCTAACTCTGCTTATATTTCGATTCATAGGCGACAAGCAGAAAATTAATGAACTGGTACAAAAAGCATGGATCTTTATAAATGACAGGTAATACTGAAATATTGAATACAAACAGTTCTTCGTTCTTAAATTTAGTCAGATTGTTTTCAAAACGTGTTATTCTGGGAAGCAGATTTTCCTGACTTTTCCTTTTGACTAATGCTATGTTCCGTCCTTATTGAAAAAGTTTACAGTTTTTTGGATTTTCATTTCTCTTTCAGTTTGTCAACGTGCATTTGCCTGCATTATCAACCATCCGTAGTCTCATTAGCTATGCTAAATCTGGCAGCAAAATTATCGAAACAAAGCATGCAGAATTTCACTCCCGTACCACGGCAAGATTGGTGGAGACATTTTTCACCAGAAACAGAACAATCGATGCTAGATGGTAAGCGAAATTGATTCGTTATTCTATAGTCATTATCTAGACTGCAGGGTCTCTTTTTTGACACACTAACTCAATAGTTTTTGAGTGGGGCAAAATTTCTAAATTGCAAGTGCTATAATAGATGTTTTATTTTCTAAAGATATTTGCAATGAAATGATGGATCTATACGAACCAAGCCGACGAAAATCAAAATCAAGAGAAGGAAGTGTAACAGACAGCCCTGCATATACATCAAGCAGCCCAAAAGTCTCTGGTAGTCCTCCAGTTAAGAAAAAGGTAGGTCGCTAAGGGTAAGAGTCATCCCCCGGGAGGGTACTTCAATATGTAGACATACTGGACGTGCCGCTCATATGGATGGGTTTTTTCGACTTCGGTATTTTAGGATTTTCTTACCAATAGGTCCCATTATGATTTACCTCAAAGTGGCTGACAACCTTTCTACTTTGTTTTTTGCTTTCGAAACGATGAATTAGCAGCAAAAAACAGAGCTCGGTCACATTTATTGCAAAGAATCGCCGTCAGATTCGATTTTGTGAAACTTTGCGTGAATCCTAGCACTGTAAAAGTGTTTTAAAATCAACCAAATTCATATACAAGGGCTTGAAATTACCCTATTTCAATGCAAATGGGTCAGAAATCCTTAAAAATCCTATCATACAAATGGGTCTTTTTGTCAAAGTCCAGATTCACGTCTAATCATGGTCACATTGAAGTACCCCGGGAGTCATCCTATCTCTAGTAGCTACATTGGAATTTCACTCTATTTCAAGGTGGTTTAAAAAAGGCCCCTTAAGAGGCACTTTATCAAGCTAAGTCCATTTGCTGTTTAAAGCAGCTTATTACATAATAATCTGCAAAAATGCTCTTACGATGATAAGGGAATATGTTAATAAGTATACAGATCTGAGCAATGCTGACATTGGTTCAAAATTTTGAACGATGCCGTTGCATCCCCGTCTCTCATGATGTAATGGGAACATGAATGTTGATATGCGAACAAGTTTTTTGGTCGACGGGGACATGCTTTAGAAACATGCTCCAATACCATCTTAAGCGTTCCCGTTGCAATGAAATCGACAGCTACTTGAGGATCTTCCTTTGTGTCCCCGTACTTCTTGCCGCTTTCAATTATTTGGGACGTAGGGAACACGATGGTGATTGGTCCTTTACGATGATATGGAAACCTGGGTTAGTAAGTGAATTTCTGAAACATTTTTCGGTTTATATGTCCTTATGTTGAAGTGCGTTTTTGATCTACATTGAATTTAAGTATTTATTTCTCAGAGAAGCCAATCTTCGTCACTTGCTGATGCATCGAAACCGAAAGGTGAGCCTTCAAAGCTCTGAGCTCTTATGACTTTATGTTTCACTGTTTTACTAAGTTCCTTGCAAACATTGTCAAAACGTCAGCATGGGCGAATTCAGATGTTTGTCAAAACATCTGAAATTTGCTAGTTAAAAGAAACTTTTGACTATGACACAGTACATTGTTTATCAAACATTTTTCGAAAGATTGCTAAGCAATATTGCTTGTCAAGCAATGTTTTACGACGTGGCCAAATGGTCAAACACTAATTGTAAAACGAACCTCAAATGTTTAACGAAAATTCTTGATCGTTTGACCAGGGCCTAAGTTACACGAAATGATCATCGTTCTTTCTTGATCGCACTGTCGATAATCGCGATCGTTACAAAATATCTTCATTTCTTGCCGAATTCATTGGCGCGCTCATATCATACCAGAGTAATTCATCAGCATACTAATATTACATTCAATAGCAAAAGTCATTAGTAATCTATTCATTAACTGTATATATTCATTATGACTATACAATTTTGAATGGCAGAATATTCACTCGTGCTTCCCCTATACTGAGCGCTGTTTTACATCTGTCGTTTGTTTCTAGATTCTCCTTTGGCCAAACCACCTCAAGTTGAAAACGTCAGTCCACCAGTCACTTCCAAGGCCCAGCCAGTCTCCACTCCGTTGACACAGCCACCACCACCACCCCAAATTATTACACAGTCACCACATGGCACATATCAACAGCGTGGACACAGCTTCATGGGTGCTCCCACAAAAGATTTGCAGAGACCAGAAATCCCGGCACAGCATCAGAACACAACAATCAATGTTCCTTCCATGATGCAGAGCCCACAGACACTTGGTAACGTTTACCATCAGGGAGTACCCCATCATGGATTGGGGATGCCAGCTCAAGGACAAGTAATGCATGGTCAAGTCCAGGGAATCCCCTCTCATAGCCAGGGGATGCCCTCACATGGGCAGGGAATCCCCTCTCATGGTCAGGGCATCCCCTCTCATAGTCAGGGTATTCCCTCTCATAGCCAGGGAATCCCTTCTCATGGTCAGGGTATTCCTCCCCTCAGTCAGGGAATCCCACCTCCTCCTCCTAACCAGGGAATCCCCATTCACAATCAGGGAATCCCAGTTCATAATCAAGTCATACAACAGCATGGTCAGATGATGCCACCGCAAGATCAGCTGCAGAGAGGTGGTATGGAACAGCCACCCTATTCATATGTTGCACAACAACAACCGCATATGCATGGATATCCTCCCTCGCAAATGCCTCATGGTGCTCCACAATGGCAAGGTCAACAACCTGGAATGGGTCCTGGGTGGATGAAATAAGAAAGTTTGCTTTAATTTCTGAAACATTTGTAAGATCACTCAGAATGCACCAGAAGAAATTTGATGCTCAAAATCCTGAAGAATGCAATACACAGTATGGTATCACAAAAGACGGACTGCACTACATCATCCAGAGATGTTTTGTTTGTATTATAATGTCAAGAAACTCAAGTTGGTTAAGCAACTCAAAGATAAGTGGAATGACTATTTAAAAATGTGTAGTATATAGATTTTTTGTTAATTTTCTTTCCTCAATGATATTGGTAAATACCAGTCTATTTGAAGAAGTATCTTCAGAAGAGAGTGCTTTTTGTTGGTGCATGTCAAGAATGACAAATTAGGAAAATTCAATCTAGGGAATCCCCTTTCATTACTAGGAAATGCCATGCATGACAAAGGAATCCCTTCTCATGGTAAGGGTACTCCTCCTTGCATTTGGGGAACCCCCTTCTCCTCACATTTGGGGAATCCTGTCTCTCCCACCTCCTCCTCATATTTGGGTAATCCCATCTCCTCCCCACATTTAGGGAATCCCCTCTCCTCCTCCTATTTGGGGAATCCCCTCTCCTCCTCCTCACATTGTGGTATTACCATTTCCCCTGACTCCTAGCCTTTGAAAGGTTACTTTTTTCAATTAGTTTAACATTTATTTATAAGCATTGGGAATTTGTTTTCCTTTTACTCAAAACTGTTTATCAAGAATTATTAAGATACTTTTAAGATACTCATGGATAATTAAGAAACTTTTAAGGAAACTTTTACCACATCAGAGCTTCTTACAAAACCAAAAATATAGAATCGCATATCAATTCTAAGAAATTAAACTGAAGAACCACAAATATGAGACATCTTAAAGAAGGAAGCAAAAATAAAACAATTTTTGAAACATGCATGGTTGAAGGAATATTCTGAACACTTGTAAAGCAAACCACAGCTTAATTTGCAAGGGAGTTATTTTTAAAGACAGTTTAATTTACACACTAACATTCTCTTGTGAAGTTTGATTTTCAGTTTTTCTTTGGCATAGCTAATTTGTAAAGACCAAAGAAAGATATAGTTAATCCAACTAAAGATCCTATCATTAATCCTTGATAAATTAATTGATCACTTCTTCCTTTTTTAAGAAAAACAGGAACAGAGGCATCACCACCCTAAAAATAATTGAAAAAAAAAAACATTACAAGACATAACAAAAATCTTCTGTTCCTCTATCATACCCCTGTTTGTTTTCTCACTTGGGCTCATCAAGATCTTTCAAGAGGTCTGGGTCAGCACAACATTTGTCTGGAAAATGGTAGATATCTGGATTAAGGGAATCCTCTCTGCCTGCAATGACCTGGATTACAGTCACTTTAGTGCAGCATTATTCCCTGTGCTTTCTCTATGTTAGAAGCAATTCATTGAAATGAACATGACACTGGTTGCCCAGATTAAGGACATAGCTTACAGGGTGTCCATAAAAGCATGGAGTATTTTGGAAACAGGTTTATTGAGGTATTCAGATTTTATTTAACCTTGTCTCTTGACAGATCAAATGGAATAAGCATTCAAAATTCAATTGCTTTCTCTTTGCTTTGACATGAATTTGACAACATACCCTTCCAATTTTGGACACCCTGTAACTACACCAAGTTACATGTTTTTTATATAAGAAACCTAGCTAAACCCTCACTAGTCAAAGTTTCTTAAAATTTATATTGTTTTCTATTATTTTAAGAAACAAAAGAACAAAAGAATCTATTGTACATAATTTGGCAGAACTCTTTCCAGTGGGTTTCTTATAAAGCAGTTTCTTATAAAATAATAAACATGTATTAAACTGCACCACGCACAGTAATCTGAAATGTGTCAGCTATACCAATTACCTGAAAAAGTTTTTGATATCTTTGAATAGTATTTGGTCTATTGAACAATAATCCACCTCTGTCTCCGCTACCAGATGTTACGCCTCCATTATATCTGATGATTTTCGGATCCTTAGGAACATTCTTGATATTCTAAGATAGAAAAAAATTCTTTATTACCTAGAAACAACTGATCTTGTTTTCACGTATTCTTCCATTGTTTAATCCTGCACCACCCGAGTGCCATATTCTGCAAGAGATAGGACCTTGCTCTCCTTTAAATCAAAGGATGATCAGTGACTGTAAACAAAAGTTTCTGCCAATGAAGTGCAGTTATCCAATCATTTTTAGATGTGTATACCTCAGGCTGTTGCATTTCAACAAACCCAGATTGTTGGATTCTCTGTGTTGCTTCACTGTACCGATGCGTCATGGTGCCTATGAGATAAAAGGTGCAAAATGCGCAAATTTAGGCCAAATTTTGTCTATAACACAAACAAATGGCAACTCAACACTGTGCAACTTCACTTTTAAAGTAAATTATCAGTTCATTTATATCTGGTTAATTCACAAAATAATTTAAGTAAAATATTGAAGACTTACTTTCGTAAAATTGACCAGCAAAGACAAAAAACCTTCAACAACAAACGATAGGTACCTATCAGAAAAAGAAAGTGACACAGTCAGAGTTAGTTTTAGTTACCCAAAAATGAAACTTTTCAGTTTTGTCCCATGGAAACCCTTTTCGGTTAGCCTCGATTTCGTTATCTCGACCAATCACGATTCAGCAATTCACTTCATTTCTTACAAGAACATAACTTCGAAAGTTCAAATTCAAACAACTTGCAAAGACACAGCAAAATATCCACATGAAGATCAACGAAAATCAGAATGGGAAGACGTTATCATTGTGAATATTGTAATAGAGCTTTTGCAGATACATTACCCACAAGAAAAAGACATATTAACTCTTTGCAGCATCAAAGATTGAAGAAACTACATTATGATTCGTTCAAAGGCATATTAGACTTGGAGACTTTGAAAAAAAACCTACTTAAGAGTTACCTTGCCTTTTTCTCGTTAGCTTATTTTTAATTTTTGTTTTCCTTTCTAGATCCTACTACTCTGTTAGCCGAAGAATCTCAGAGAACACCATGCAAGAAGTTTTTCCAGACAGGTATTATGAACAATGTTGTTGTAGATGAACAACAATCTGAGCCATAGATCACTTCGGCAGAATTTAAATTTTTCAAAATCGCAGGATAACAATCTTTCGATGCAAAAACCGTACAAAGCACCCAAAAATTAGTCTAGGTGCAGAGTTTTACTATATCAGCGCATGTTTTATCAATTCTACAAGCGTCCTAAGTTTACGATTTTATAAGGGCTTTGACCGTGTAGGGTAAAAAGTTTCACCAAGTTCATTTTTGCGGTCAAAGCCTTTATGAAATCAGGAACTTTGAATGCTCATAAAATTAAGAACACAAGGGCAAGGACAGTGAAACTTTGTACCTAGACTAAGTTTTGGCTGCTTTATGAGACTTTCATATCGAAAACTCGATATCATTTGATTTCGAAAAATTTTAATGCTGTCAGATGGCATGCCAGAGTGATCTATATAAGCCCTTGAGTGGTTTGAAAACTGTAGTCAATGTCTGTACTGTACTACCTAGGTGCATTCCATGTTACCACCACACTACAGTGGACAATAAGCCCATCAACATGATTTCATGCCAAAGAAACAATACATAAAATGTTATAGGGGTGGATCCTGACAAAGATTGACTGAATTCCAAGGAGGGGGTTCTATGGGGGTGAGCCCCCAGAAAACTTTTTGGGCCACCCCCTTTTTAAGACTTTGACTGGGAAAGAGTGCGTGCATTGTGCAGCAATGAACTCTGTCTCGATCTGCCACTGTGTTACATTCTCATACAGCAAAAAGTCTAAGACAAAAATGATTATGGACAAATAACTTGGACAAAAACATTTGGATCCTTGAGATCTTCTGGAGATCTCTGGCACTTAGCATAGGCTACAGGTAGTGCACAGTGGTTTGACCCATGTAAGGCAGAGCCCAAGAAAATCCAGATTGAATACAACAAAACATTCTAAGCTTCAAGATCTAAACTAACGAGAATGACTACAGTGGACATAACTAATAAACTTGAAATCACACAAAAGTTGTGTGAGCTGTGTCTTAGATCACAGGACCGGAAGTGATTAGAGGATATATACAACCATGCTTTTAAATTAACATAATAACGTTTTTTGGCAAAGATGATATAATCATTAACTTGAGTTCTCAATAGCCTATGGTGTAAATTTAAATGTAGCTTAAATGTGTTATACATCCTTTTGATCCTACCCTATGACTAATTTAACAAAGGTCATAATTTCTCCTTGTATATGAAGACTTAATTAATGATTTGCATTTTCATTGAAGGGCAATGTGCATTTGGTGATAATTGTAAATTCTCTCATGTTGATCCACAATTTTATCAAGCTCAGCTGGAAGCAGCAAGAAATACACAAGGTAAGACAAGAAATTTTTAAGTTGTACAGAACTTCCAAATGTCAATAAACAGCGGAAGCAGTGGCTTAGACAGGGGAGGCCATATGGGGGATCACCTCAATCATCACCAAAACATAAAAAATAGGTTCTCACCACAGGGAAACATCATCGGACATACTTGAAAGCTCTTTTCTCTTACACCCCTAAGAGTATGAACATAAGTTGCACATGTAGCCAGGGATCTCTGGATCTCCGATTTTCAAGCAAACTGTTCTGCGACCTGAGGTAATAAGGTTGCAGGAAGTTGTATGGTTGAACTTTTTGTGGCATGTTTTGGCTTGTCGGCTGTTCCAGCGTGTAGCCAGTTTTTTGCATTGGCAGCGCAAGTTGTCCTGAAAATTTTCTAGGACTGAAGGACTTGCTGTGCAAGCTCATTGTAGCAGAACTTCTGTTGCAGCATTTTTGTCGCAACATGTACAGGATTTCTCGTAACAGGACATTTTTAGGTGTGTTGCATGGCCAGAACGGGTGAAAATTTGCACGTGTAGCTCTGGCTTACAAGTGCTCATTAACTTGTTTTGGAAAAGTGCAGGGAAGGATGCATAGGACGCTTCGTGTTCTGATAAACTGTATCAACAATTGAATATGCTAATTGATTTAGAAATTAACTTCAAAAAACGACTACAGATTTGAAGCGGTAAAACATGTTTGGATCATTCAAGAATCCTAGGGTATATATTTCACTGGTATATTTAATTGTAACTGAAGATGATTCTTGAATGATCGAAACATGTTTTACCGCTTCAAATCTGTAGTCGTTTTTTTAAGCTAATTTCTAATTTGATTTTGCTGACAAATTTTGGTAATCTGCTAATTGATTTGCTTTTTATCCTGTAGCTGCCAGTAGAGAAAACCCACCTGATGTTGAGTCATGGCTATCAAAATGGAGACAAAAACATCCAAAAAAAGATAAAATATCAGCAGAAAAATCTAAATATTGGTTACCCCCTGGATTTCCACCAATTCATCAGTTACCACCTTCGCTGTGTCCACCACCAGACGGGGGAATCGTTAATAATGCTGAATGGGGTAAGTGATTGATTTGGATTTGACTTTGTCGATGCATCAAGTACTGGACCGCCTGATTCCTAAATACGTGGATGTAACTTCGTGAAGTTTCAACGAATTTTGTCATTGAAGTTTTGAAGTTTCCATGGCAGTGATTTCAGCTGAACCAAGCAAATATATCAGAGGTAATGGGCTGGAATTTAAACTTTGTTAGATCAAAATATTCGGTGCTATTCGCATGTTCTAGAGCATATTTTAAGAATGGAGTGAACTTGTATTTTGTAGAAATAACGTGATGAATGTGATCTAAAAAGTAGAATTTCTAGAGGGGCTCAGGGGCAGAGCCCCCCTTGCTAAAATTATGATTGATTTTGGAGCTGAACAATTTTGCATTGATCATGCTTTTGAAAATCTCCTGTTGTCCTTTCAGTCTCTAGACGTTCTTTATTTCAATCTTGGCGTGGAGTGTACATTTATGCACTACCGCTGTGGTATTTTTTGCGTAATATTGTTTTTCTTTTCCCTCGCAACGTTTCGAGTTGTGCCATCTGCTGAATAATTTATTGCTTGCGATAACTCCTGTTTTCTGTTCTTCCCTTACGCTAGACTCTCTTATTTTCATGGTTGTTGAGACTTTTCTAATTACCTTTTACACAGTTTGGTTGATTAAGCACTGGTTGTCATATTTTCATTGATCAAAATAAAATAGTGGGCACATTGAACCACACCCCCTCTTATGCGTCAAGAAAAAATTATTTCTGAAGTTTTTCAAAGCATCACTTGATCAATTTTGCTTATTTTTGCTTCTCAAGCAATGTTTAATCGTTTTGCCGCTTTATAATTGACCAACATTCTATCAGCCTTATCTGCACCATAATATCAACCACCATTCTATCGACATAATCTGTCACTGTATCTTTGACATAATACTTCAAATGTCTTTGACGATGTTTCCAGTGGTCGCTAGTGTGTTTTGCCTGACTAGCCTGTCGGTAGATAGGCTCTGGCACCCAGCAATACAAAGAAAAGCTGTCGCTGACATTTCGTTAGGTGTTGCCGAGGCAGCTATACGAATGTTTCCATTGAGTACACCATTTTGGTTCAGTGACTGAGATGGGCGCTTCACTCTACTGACTGATGCAGCCTGCAAAAATCAGGGGGCAATCCATGAAGTTGTTTTAAACACATGAAATGGGTGGTAGATCATTAATTTACATGGTGGACTTCTAAAATTTATTTTGGGTGTTGCCCAACAAGATTTTGTTTTTCTCCCTTATTCTTTTCAATATACTTTCGCAGCGAAAAATGTGCAAAGTTCTGACTCTATCGGCACAAATTGAACATCACTGTCAGAAAGAGCTTGCTGAGTATATTTAGCATATATATTGTTTTAGAACATACATCCAAACATAGCTCTACAGAGATGTGTTAAAATATCCAGTTTAACATCAGAAACACGAATTGGGCTGATAGGTTTAGGGAATGTTGGCTCTGCAATTGCGAAGAATATTCTCAAATCGGACATGAATCTCCACGCTGTTTTTGACACGAATCCTGAAGCCCTGGACGGTTTAGAATCTACGGTGAAACGCTCAGACAGTGCAAAACATTTAGCTGAAGACTGCGAAGTTATTCTCACCGCCTTGCCGACTCCTGCAAGTGTTAAAAAAGCTATGGAAGATGAAAATGGTGTTCTTGCTGGGATACAAAGAGATAGTGTTTGGATTGACCATTCCACGACTGGTAAGAAGCTAAGAAATTTGATTTTGTCTCTTATTTTCAAGGCTTCTTTACTTTGATTTTTGGCTTGCGCTCAAATGCCTGGCTGAGGGCCAAAAAAGATGTCGATTGTTGAAAAGCTGTTCCCGTACTGTCAACCTGTAATAAAACCTGGAATGCGGAATATTGGATCAAGAAGGGGACTGGAATGGAACCGACCTGTTTTTGTGCAGACAGCCTAGCCTGCACGCAGATTAAGACAGTTTTCAACAGCCTTTCACTTATTCCAATTTCCGATTGCAAGATTATATTGTCTTGTCACGGGTTTGTATCTTGTTTTGTGATTGGTGTATTTTCTGCTTGGCTAGCCATCATATCTTCTGATTGGCCTGTTATATGGTCAATCACCCTGGCTTTCTGATTGGTCAATATTCATTTTTTTGTTTGGCCAATTATTTCGTTTTCTCTTCTCCAAGACCATGGTGTCTTTTATTGATTCATTATCATGTTTTCTGATTGGTTTATTTTATGATTGGTCAATCAACCGATCCTCTGATTGGCTAGTTATCCTATTAAACTGAATGGTCAATCGCCTTGCTTTCTGATTGATCAATGCAATTTGTTGTCTTTTTTACTGGCACATTTTGATGAATGTCTTTGTTTTTCTTTGCTACACTGCCTTTCTTACCCTTCTTTGAAGTTTCATATTCTGATGAGTACCAAGCAATAAAAGGTCTAAAGAAAGTTTTCAATATTGTAAGCGATACTGAGATGATAGTGCGCTCACAAGAAGCCTAAACCTGATTTCTAAATTGATTGCAGATTACCATCAAACACTAAGGCTTGCCAACAAGTGCAAAGAACTTGGTGTCGACTTCCTCGAAGCTCCTGTTACAGGGGGTATGGCGTTGCTGAAACAAGGCTTAATGACAGTGTTAGTCAGCGGAGACAAAAGAATTTATGAGGAATTGCACCCCCTGCTAAAAATGAGCGGCGAAACTGTGCTGTATCTTGGAGGCCTGGGAACTGCAACGATCACAAAGATCATATCAAATATGCTTGCAGCAACGCATAACGTTGCTATGGGCGAAGCACTGATGTTGGCGAAAAGAAATAACATTGATTTGAAAATGTTTTTCGATGCAATAAGATTCAGTGCTGGAAACAGCTATGTTATCGAAACAGAGGCTCCCCTCGTTTTCAACGGCACTTACGACCCAGAATTCTCATTGGCGTTACACTGCAAAGACCTGGCTCTGGGACGTGGCATAGCCTCGGATTCAGGCGTACCAATACGGCTGCATGATTTAGTTGAAGAAATCTACAACGAGGCCAGGGTGAAATATGGCGACGATGCTGGCTCGAGTCACCCGCCAAAATTAATCGAGGACGATTTGGGCGAGCGACTCCAGGCTGATGGGTTCGAGGACTGGACCTACTCGCTCAATATAGTAGATGGTTCAATGGCTGTGCGGCATACTACTAAGAGTAACGAAAATCAGGGAAAGTATAAATAGCCGGCAGAGATTTTTAGATTTTGAATTGGATTTTCAAAAAGTTTGAAAATGAATGAAAATAGAACCCTTTTGCTGTCTGGAGAAAAACGTAAATTTTAATCAACACGTAAGGAGAATTCTGAAAAATAATTATACTGTGAGTAAAATGACTAATAGTTATTGAATAAAGAGAAATAAATGTGTATAACTTAAGGATAAGATTTAATTGATGTTTAAGATGTGAGTTTGAAATGTTTTCAGTTTTCATTACGACATCATAACATTAAAATCGACGAATAAAAAATAGAAGTACACAGAGGACGATTTTATAGGCTTGTACGGTTTTCAACTTAGGTGTGAAATGTAGACACTTGGCTCTTTATGTTTTGAAAGTGACATATATTAACCACCCCGGATAATATTGTACTGCACATACATTACCCGGAGTGGTTATCAAAGTATATAGGACATATTGTTTCCCATAGTTAAAACAAACAACGAAAAAATTACAGAAGGACTTTCTTTTGTCGAAATAAAACAAAAACGAAACTTTCAGGACTGAATAGAACATTATACAAAGTATGTATTGGTACGGCTGTGTTCAGATAGTCGTTATTATTTTACTCGTCTGAGAACACACCCGCGCTTTCACGCGGGTCATTGCGGGTCATTGCGGGTCATACAAACAAGAATGAACTAATGCTGATCACCGGGTGCCAAAGTGTCAGTTTTGCGATTGATAAATAACGTCTGCGCATTGGCTATTTGATTAAAAAAGAATCACGCTCAACTCCACCATGATTTATTAGCCTCTTTTCAATAATCATTCGGCCTCGGTTTAATATGTAAGCAGTTCTCCTTTCACACTCAATCTGGACCCTGGCATATCATCAATGGAAAGCTTCTGTGGAGAGTAGACGTTTCTCAATGGCGAGGCTGCCTGTCTCGAGGCTGGCCTGTAAGGGAGGCTGAGAACGGCTCCGCTACTTCTCTGGATAAAGGGCGCCAATCCATCTGTCTGCGCAGCTTCCCACATTGGTCTTTATCAATGAACAAAGTGAACGTCTTGACGTTGATTTCTTGCTCCAACTCCCACTTTCTGTTATTCAGCCTATCCATTGCATTGCGGGCGTCATTCAGCCTCCTTTTCACCGCCGCGATATCACCAGAAATCGTGTGATACTCTGAAACGAGGCCATGTTTTGGCTCATCTCGACAAAGCTCGATATTAGGCCTCCATGTTCGATGCTCCAATCGAGTGTTGTTTACTTTGAGATGTGTCTGCAGGTCATTGAGTTGTTTTTCAAGCATTTCGATGCTATCTTGCATGCTTTGAATCTCACCCATCATCTGCAATGAAAATAGAGACAATTTCAATAAAATCCCAGAAATCTTCAAAAACCAGTCTTATGTCGACCTACGATACGATAGATCTAACGTCAAGTAGTTGTGGCTGCTAACGGCTACGTCGACATGTATAAGCAGCTAGTCAGAACTTATAGGATACATTTGATCGAGTGCTCGATGGACTGTGACTGACGAGAATCAGTTGTCAACTAATTTCAAGCCAGCCTAATGCCGACTTGAGATACGCTAGAACTAACGCCAGCTAGATGTACTACTAACTTGTGTCGGCCTGTAAAACTTATAGTCAAAACTTGTAGGATACAGTTGATCGCGATCGCAAACACGCTTGGGTTAAGTCAAGTACTTAATACTCACCAGGATCGACCTCAGGAAGTGGGCGTTTAGTGCATTAGCCCTTGAACTGCCTGAATTAAAACTACACCTTTAAGGTCGGTGATTGAAACGGGAAATACAATTTCCGGCCAATGCACCTGTCACCGCAGAGAAAGAGCCGCGGGAAAAGGGAAGAAAAGAAGCAGAGAGTAGAAGGGCAGGAAGCGAAAATAAGCAGAATATACAAAAAGAGTGTAAGGGTCAAACTCAAATGCCAACTAAAAGGTAGGGAAGGGAGGGGAAAAGTCATGACGGCGAGAAGGCATCTTGCTTGGAGCCGTCAAATTCAGTAATGCAACATCATCTTTTTCACATCAAGAGTTCTATTGATCAAGCGGAAGACTCTTTCAAAGAGTCAATGCTTATTAAAGATCCTATTGATATGGCAGACAAACACATTCAGTAAAATCTTCCTCCGTGAAATCATGACTGGGGAAAATACTCAGTGACTGGGGAAATACCCAAACTAGGCACCAGATCCCATGGATAAACACCCAAACTAGGCTTTGGAACCAATTCCCATATCGTGACATAAGCAATAAAACTATCTCCTGGTGGCATTAACCCCGGTTAAACCTTCGCTCTAACCGGCATTCTTGAGTTTCTCGCACGTGCGATGTTATTATCGGAGAAGGCCTCCCATTCTGGTGGACTCACAGCACTGGAAAGAAAAGAAATTGCTGAAATAATCTATGAAAATAACGTCTAAATAATGTGTAGTGTAAAGCGAAGTGGTTATGTATTCGTTGGCGTCGGTGTTGAAAAACTCGGGAAACCAACCATTGGTGAGCTCGTTGACTAACTAAAGACAGTTAGGTGTGGTCTCTCAGACTCCAGTCTTCTCGGTCTTCAAACTCTCTCAAATGTAGCATTAGGCATGGGACCCATAGTTTAACGTCCCTTCCGAAGGACAGGAGAGTGAGTTGTTTGGTCATCCATCCGGAAAGTCACCCATCCAGATGCTGACCTCACAAGACCAAGCTTACTTTCAGCTGTCTAATGAGAAGAGACTGGCCACTCACTCCATAATTGCATAATTGCTTAATTTATGCAGGAAATGGTTTGGTCCTTATACTCATCGAGCATTCATATTTCTCTCATGCGCGCATGTACTTAGTTTATAAGCCCCATAAAATCTTCATTTTCTGTTTTCTCTTACAAACTTGGCGTTAAGAGAATACCATTATTTAAAGAGTTTACCTTAGCATTAAAACTTAAGTTCTCGATCTGAATCTGGGGTCAAAATTATGGTACGACCAAGTTTTCGTGAATTTTGAAAACGAGGCTTGATCTAAGGGGATGAGTTAGCTGACTATTCAGTCAAAATTGCAAACGGCTGTTTAATTTTCAGTTAAAAATTATTCGAGCTCTTAGACTAAACTCAATTGATAAAACATTTCTTACTTTGGGTCATATTCAACAGCATGCTTGTGATATCCAAGATAGTCTGAAGAGTTATTCAAATTGTATGCAGTGTTGTCTTTTCCAATAGCTGAAGTCTTGTCCGTGCTGTCCTTGTGGAGGCGCTTCAGGCATGATTCTAGATCCCTAGATATAGAAAGGACGAAAATTCAATGCAATAAAATATTTTGATGAACTCTCTGAACAGTGGACAATTACAAAACAGATTGTCGACCCTCTCATCATCCTATGTATGCTGGGAAAATTCCCCCTAGCGACGCATAGCAACCAGCATAAGGGCCTATAAGGATCAATGGATTCAAATTTGTCACTAGGCCCCAAAGCACGTTCCTCGAATCTCAAGTGTCAAACCGATTTTGCAACTGGTATCTGCAACAAAGTTTGTCAAAAAATCGGCCATTTTGGCCCAGGCATCGGAACTGACCGTAGATTTTGAAAGCAGATGTCCTTTAAAAGGAAATGCAAAGAATTTCATTGGCAGCTGTCATGCGCAATCTCAACGTAATCTGGGAATCTAAACAATATTAAGCCAAGTTCTTCACGAGAGAGGGAATCTATTATTGACCTACTGCATCGCTAGTACTCGCCCCCCCCCCCGGCTTTTGATTTGTCACTCTACACGCTTTTTTTATAAAGAACCACTTTATAAGGAACCTACATGTAGAAGGCCCGAAAATTTAAAGAAATTATACTACTAAAGAGAACATCGTTAAGGAATGCTTTTATCACTGCCGATAACCAAGAATTAGAAAGCCGGTTCCATTCATTTGCAGTCGAAAATCACATAAATTGTACGTTACACATGTATCAAATGTTAAGACCACTGTATGTGCAGTTGAAATTAAGGAACTATTAAGGAACTTTTTGAACTACAATTGCCTCAAAAGAGGTCCAAAAATAAGGAACTTTAAGAACTAGGCCTTGAGGTAGGTTCCTTATAAAAAAAGCGTGTACACTGAGTAATTGTGAAAATAAACAACAAAAACGTCGAGCGAAGAATTGGGACAAACGTAGAGAGTCAACGGATTCATTATGTCGCCAAACATAGTAGAACTGCATTTGCCCGAAAGCTCTTAGCGTGAGGGACTTCTCTTCTCCTAGGGTGCGTTCTTTTGAGACTCCTGAAAAAGTAGTCTTCCGAGACTACTGAATCTAGACGCCAGAAAACGCACTTTCTTCAAAACGGAAGACTTCAGAGAAGTTGATTTGATAAAATTTCCTTGCGGAATCTTCCAGTTCTGGAGTCAGTTGAGTTTGGAGCTTGCAAAGTTTCCGATTTTCCGAGGATTATCCAAAAGAACGGACTTTCGATCTCTGGGGCCGTTCAAAAATGACGTCACGCCTTTTAAGGGGGGTACAGAAATTGTGACAGTACGTGAAGTTCGTGACAATTTTTCAGTGACAGTGCGTGACAAGGGGAGGGAGGAGGTCAAAATCAGTCAAATTTTGCGTGAGATAATTTTTGAACGGCCCCTCTCTGGTCTCCGAAAGAATTGGAAGAAGTCGGGGTGCTCGAGCCACCTCAAACCCTCCATAATTTCTGTCTCTGCTCCAGGAAGTCTCCAGAGAAAATAAAATGCCAAAAACGTCCCAAAAGAATAAACCCCAGTCAGCGGACAACGGACGTCCGGCTACAAGGCGTATTCCGAAAAAGTACGCAGATTGCAGTTTGTCCATTGAAGTAAAATATTTACTTACAGAACAGGCGTCGTTTTGATGACGCCTGATCCCAGCAAAGACGTAAACAAGAGCCCACATTGATGGTAAACAAACACCTACCTAAATTGATTCATGGCTTGTTCAATTGTTCTTCTCAGCGATTCTTGAACACTGCTGATCAGCTGGATCTCCTAAAAAACATAATTCCCTGTGATTGCCTGTGAGATCATTAAAAATAAAATACCCAACCATTCACAGTACAGAGCAAGCCTATTCAAGCCAGATTCCTCCATGCCGCCATAAGGCCTTGGGCAAATGATCAAACATTTTTTAGCTAACATTTAAAGTTTGTTTGTCGAAAAGAATGTTCGGTCGGCGGGCAACACCACACCATAAAACGGGTCACACCGCGGCCACACCACAAAACATTTGCTCGTCAAATATTTTTTGCTTGATTGAAGCTTAAAATATTGTTGAAATTTTTCAAAAACATTGATTGCCCAGCAGATTCTGCTGGCCAATTGCTAGACTGCCAAATGTTTTATGACGTGGCAAAACGGGCAAACATTGCTTGTTAAACAACTCTCAAATGTTTGACAAACAATGTTTGATCCTTTGGCCAGTGCCTAAGGTTGCCTTGTCACTTACCACACGCTAAAAACAAGGAGAGCAGTCAGACAACAGAAGTCTGGTTTCTTGTTGTTTCCATGGAAATATGAATACCTCTCCTAAACCCTCGTCCCCAGGCTCTTGGGCTGTAGCGACTGTCAATCTAATCTCTCCACCCATCCGTGTGTAATTTATTGTGGCCAACTTGCGCTTCGGCAATCTACGTACACTCTGCACTCAGATAATAAAGTCATTTTGATTCGGTTCTGGTTATACTGTAGTTCTTATCTCGGCTTTACTGTCTAGTGGTAATGAATTGTCCTCAAACACATAAATTATTTACAAAAATCGATTTTATCTTCACAAAAAGCAAGATGGGTGGAGCTTAGTGTGTTTCTGTTGAGTCTTTGACGTGATATTTATCCATGGTTTCTAGAGTTGTTATCAGAAGATTGTAGCATTTTAGTTATCTAGACACGATAGCTATAGAATCCTTGACAAAGTTGTACAGAATCGCAAACCGCAAGATACGCAAGAACTCGTAACGCAAGAAATAACTGAAGATCGCTATGAAAATCTGACAAGTTACCGCAATATCTGAAGAAGACTTGCGAGCTGCAGAGTCTTGCATAATCGTACAGATCAACTCGAAGCTGAATCTTGACTATGTTCATTAAGCGATCTGAAGTCCTGACTCGATTTTCAGATCAATTGTATCGTCATGTGACAGATAGCGAAGCTGATGCTTTGTCAATGAATATGAACTTGTCAATGAATCCATAGAAGATTATTCATAGTTTCATTGGAAGTTTCTTGGAATAGAAATGTTGAAGGATTTTATGATTTAATGAGCAAGATCCAAATTTTCAACCCAATAGAAACGTTTACTGCAATTCTGTAGCTCTTGCAAATAAGCTTACAATTATGACGAAGTCGTAATTACCGCCAATCCATCAGAAAAACCTAAGCTTCTTTTCAAAGCAAATAGTTCTGAAACGCTGACGAATTCTTTCGTCTAACAACTTCGAGGATAACTCGAAATACGGAAGACTTGACTAAAACCTTGGCTCAAGATACTTCACCGACTACACCGACTAGCAAAACTAGAACTTGGCCCGCGACGACGTCATGTTCTGGACTCGAGTTAGCTGGAACTACAATTTGCCGTGACTGTACTCGCATGTCTGGTACTCGAACTGATTTACGACCGAGCATCGTGACTCTGATGTCTGCGTTTCACTCGCCCTATCAGTTTGCACCGGACATGCGAAGTCGCACATGTCCATCGAACATTTTGCACTGCGAATTAAGACTGAGACAAGTTGCTGGTTTTACCGACATTCTTGCTAAGCCGAATAAGTGCCGAGATCCTATGTTCCATGGTAGACTACTACGGAACTTTCTGTCGCGCACTGGGACATGTTGCTGAGTTGTAATATCACGTTTTCCCTTGGAACGATATGTAATAAGTGTCGCGCTGACTGTCTTCTTAGTTTAGCCACATTATTAGGTTTTCGCGTATTTTCGTTCAGTGGAATGTTCTTGTATCATCATATTATGGTATGCAACTTAGAAAAATCTATCTGCTATGTAATTCTAATAATAGAAGCAAACTTTAAACTGAAAAGCTTAATCATTGAATAATTTTAAGACTTATATTTAGTTCATGGCGCTAATATAATCGAGAAAAAGCAAAGCGTGAGGAAAGCTCTGGGCCTATGGCTTATATAGGATAATAAAACATTGGGCTGTCTTCATGAGTAGATAGAATACGTTGGCTCATGATCGTGCAGTCTAAGGCTACAATCGAATTGTTATGCATTCTAATTTAGGCAAAGATGAAGGTATTATATCAATGAAAGTCAGATGCAATTTGAGTGAAGTATGCTCACTGAATGAGCTCTATTCTAAGACTCATGTTATTGACAGTCAAGATGCAGGGCAGATAGAGAAGGGTAAATGGTAAACACTAATTGTTTAATTCATATTTTGTATTTGGAGTATTTCGACGTTGCGATGGTAGGAGACTGACAAGGCTCAAAATTTTCTTCTCGCTAGTCTTCTTATTGTTAATCCTGCATTCAGGCGTCAAGGTGCATCCTGACAAGCCGTGCGGAAAGTCTGTATAGTTACCGGGTATTTCAGAGCGTACTCTGGAAGTCCGGTATGCGGATTGAGTCCCTGATCGATTAGAAATGCCTCGTTACCGAAAGCCGTGTGGCCTTCACTCACTGTATAACCGCTTGAGCAGCCTGATGATGCCTCATGGTAACAGATTGTTCAGAGTTTTGGGCCTTTAGCACACGTTACTTCATAGTTCCAAACATGCTAGCAGAACTAGCAATGTGCACAGCTAGTCCTGCACACAGCTAAGATCGCATCATCAGTCTGCCAATTCGTTCATTATGAGACGACATGTCTTCTGATTCAAAAATTAATTTTTCATGAAATTCTAACTTTTCGCCATGGAATAGAGGCTGTAGAAAGTTCCGAAACGTGGGTTGTGGGTTCCACAAGGATTAGCGTATTGAATATTCGATCTTTGTTGTTAATCTCTGATTATTTGTTAATTAGTTGGCCGATAGCTTTGTTGACATGAAGAAATCAACGTCACGTCCCTTGAGGAGGAGGAGTTTACCCCAACTTACGGTATCTTTATCTCCAGAGGGGTTAGAGAAGTGCGCCGAAGAAAGCCATCCGAGCATGTGCGGCTCGTCGAAGCGTCGCCACCAGGGCTCCCTGGTCGCCACTCTGCAAACAGCGGGTTGTATCTGTGAAGACAGAGCTCACCCCTCTTGGTCTCTTTGCGAGATCGTTGTTCTTCCACTCTAGCCTGCGCGTAGACTCTGACAGCCGGGGGAGGGGTACTACCGAATGTAGACTGACAGGTAGCCCCTCATATCGGTGGGTTTTCTTCAAACATTCCCTACAACTGGGTCCGATTTTTGCCTCAAATACAAAAGTGGGTATAGACGGGTAGAGAATCAAATTTCCGCAACATTTGGTATACAAATGCATACCAGAATCAAAAAAATGTGTGGCTGAATGTGTAAAACAAATCCTTTAAGGTGGGTTGGTTTGTTAAAACTCGGACGCATATCCCTGTACATTGCAGGGTCAAGTACACACCCAAGGGCTCCAACACTTTCATTTCAGCGGCATTTGCCAATTGGCTAATTTTCTGTTCCTACAATCTTGGACAAAATATTTGGAACAAGGCCTTGTTTAAGGAATACGGCCTATTCCATTGATTTTCTACTTCCATAACTCCAATTCTTCCCCTTTTACCCCCAAGACAATTTTGGTTGTAGAGCAAGACACCTTTTCTTTGAAGCAACATCGTAACGGGGGAGAAGGGAGAAGAGCCTGGGCTTGAGGTTGCACGCAGACTTTCGCTTCGTTACTGACCCGGCTTTCTGAGTTTTTTCTAATTAGAGTTCTAGATAAAGAACCTTTAATTAATCAGCAAACAATCAAAACGCAACGGTGTCGAAATATTTGGTATGGCCTCTGCTTGTTTGTCCTTTCGCTTAATTTTTGACAAGTAATAAAGCATTTTTTAACTCATAAAGCAAGTTTTCCTGATTTTCTAACCAAACATTCGTAACTGCTTAAAAACAGTTTTGCAAAGGCTATTAAGACTCGAAATTATCCAACAAAAATTTAGTTTTTGATTAGCAAAATTTAAGTTTCCACTTGTTTGCAGGTTGTTTTTCTTTCAAAACTTGTAAATAGCGTAGGGCGCAAATATTTGACGAGGAAGGAGAATGCTAGGAAAATATTTTGCTTATTTGGAAGAATAATAAAAACAATTTGTTTTGGACAGGCAAAAGTTTGGCAAATAAACATTTAACGAGTAATTGAATTATTGTTTAGAAAAAAGTCGCCCGGTTTTTTTTTCTTTTAGTCACAGGAGAAATACGCTCGTTTTAGCCCCTCAGATTTGCTGGTTTTTGAGGACATTATGCTTTTTTAAAACCTTTTCTCAAGGAGGGGAGGAGGAAAGCATTTATTTGAAACATATTCATAAGAAAAGAGACCCTTTTCTTGTAACCCTTTTCTGACTATTATGTTTGAAAATTATGAATAAACGTTCAACTGGCAAAGGTGTACACATTTTTTTATAATAACAAAGTATATAAGAACTCGTATAAGAACATAAGGCTTCAGAGGCTGAAAGTTAAGAACATTTTAAGAACATTACAAGGCTTTGTGAAGCTAGAAACAAATTATAATTTACTTTCTTAAATGGCGCTGTCCTGTTCTCCACTCTAGAAAACAGGTGAACTATCAATCATTGTGGATATATGTGACATTTTTACATGTGCGTCCCTTTTCGTAGCAATTACCATCTAATTTGAAGAACAACAGCTTCAAGAAAATTAAGATCATGTCAAGAACATCTTGAGCCTTCAATCGGAAAACTTAAAAACCTTGCATGGCTTTCTTCAATTTTAGTGTTCTTATAAAAAAAACGTGTATATTTGTTCCAATCAACGAGCTTGCACATATGTACATCATTGAAGGAGTGTCTTGGACCAACCAACCTGATGGGCAGCTCAATCTAAATAGGAAGGGGTGGTCGGTCATTC
Source organism: Chrysaora quinquecirrha (assembly GCA_014526335.1). Lineage (NCBI taxonomy): Eukaryota > Metazoa > Cnidaria > Scyphozoa > Semaeostomeae > Pelagiidae > Chrysaora > Chrysaora quinquecirrha. The sequence goes on from JACTAT010000021.1 coordinate 705,247, forward strand.
TAGGGAGGGCGCTTATTGAGGCAATACGGTATGCCCAAAGCAGATCTTTTTCGCGCCCTTTTTTATACGGAACCTGAGGCCCACGTGGTACAGCTTTTTATGCTAGCAAGCAACTTGTCTGCAAAAAAGTCTTTCCTTAAAGATAAAAGGGAGCAAAACTGTATAAATGTGCGAGTGTACATATTTCCTTTTGCGTTTTGCGATGTTTCAGCACAAGTGCTCTGATTGGCTTAATTTCCCCTACTGGCTCCCTTTGCAACAGGGAAACAAGGTTTGATCATCAATTAATCAACTGATCAAATCAAATCACTGCATACGGAAGGTTATCAAGCCAAGCGACCGCACTCAACAATGTTTTCAAAAATTGTTAGTTTAGGATAAGTATTGAAAATCTTTTTAAGTTTAGGATAAAAGTATTGAAAATCTTTTTTCTGGAAATATGGAAGTATCTAAAGTTCGGGGAACACAGAAACTGATTTCGTTGCTGACAAGTCAAAAGATATAATGTTTTCTTTGCAACCAGTGGGAGGTCTGTAGATGGTCAATGAAGGATGTCGTTGACTTTGTGAGCTCTGTCAAAGCGCCAAAAATGATCAAGAAGAAAGACCTCTGAGAAATTGACGAAAAAATCAATAATAAATTTAAATCTTGTGGCTTTTTGCACAAATTTATGATTCTTTTAATGTTGAAATCAGGAGGACTAATTTGGATCAGTACTAGAAGAAAATTTGCAGAGTTTTTGCTAGCTGCTTTATTTAGGCCCACAAATTTCGTTGCTATTTTCTATCCCAAATCGTCACGCTACTGAACTGCAAGTTCAAAACAACATCCAGAAATGGTTTTCTACTGCCTCAAACATTCTAGAAAATGGTGCTATCTCGCAGTTACAGTACTTTGTCTAGTTTGCTATTGGAATAGCTTGCCATGTGATCTCGTCCATGATGACATATTTGCAATTGTACAGAACAAAGATCTGCGACCAGAGACGCCCCTCACTACTATTTTCCAAAATGACTTCTGGGGCACACCGATGAAGGCTAACACGAGTCATAAATCTTACAGACCAATTTGTGTCTTAACGTTTAGACTTAATTATTCAATCCATGGTCTGGACCCGTTTGGGTATCATCTAGTAAATGTTTTGCTGCATGGGGTTGTTTCGCTATTTTTCATGTACTTCTGTGAAGCCAATGTTTTTCATGACATCAAAAGATCATTTATTGCTGGAAGTCTGTTTGCAGTTCACCCCATCCACACAGAAGCAGTAAGTATGATACAAGAATAAGGGTACGTTGAAAAGTGGGTGTGGCAAGACGTTGAATCCCGTGGATGGTACAACTATTTCTTAGGTAAAGAGGGGCTTTAAGTGTAAAGGATCAGTTAAGCAGCAGGCACTTGGGGTTTTAGAGGCATTTTACCATCAAATGCTTTGCCCAATCCCTGAATTATATGCACTTTCTGTCAATGAGCCCATCTAATAGACTTTTTGTTAATTATATTTTGATAATTTATTTAAATGTCTTAAAGGCACTCCAGTTGCCAGTCCAGCCTTTCCTGTGCTTGAAGTCCTCAAAAGGAGATGTGGGGGGGGGGTCCTCATAAGTACTCATTTAGTCACGAAAGAGCACTGTTATGTCTGAGGGTAAATTGGTCTAAGTGGTTTTCTTGTGCTACATTTGCAGAGCCGAAAATTCGAGCCTGCCAGGACCCCAGAGCCCATACCCCTTTGTGGCACTTACTGGCATTAGAGTTCATTGGCTATACTTGCAATAATTAGGGGCTGCCCACCCCAGCCATCATGTACATAAATTGGTTTGAAATTTAATTCTTCTATACAGCCAAAGCTTACTTGTTGAAAAGCCCCAAATGTCAGACCCCTAGCTTTGCCATTAACTGCAGCACCTGTTATGTTTGTGCTCTGATAGATTGCCAGTTACATTCTAGGTTACTGGTGTGGTTGGCAGAGCTGAATTATTGGCTTGTCTGTTCTTCTTGATTTCTCTACATCTTTATGAAAGGTAAGGTGCGAAACTGTCATTTTAACAATCACTCCAGTATTTGAAACCTACTAGATTTGTTTAAGAAGAAGACTTCAAATGTCAAAATTTCTAAGATTTTTCCACAAGTAGCATACCACAATAGATGGGATTTGACTGAGGACTGCATGATCAGAGAGTGAACAATGTTTTAATAGTTTTAGACATGCTGTGCGATATACTCCTGACTTTGTATTTTCTGTCTTTTAGAGTCAGAAAAGAAGATGATACAAAATGACTGTTAACAACAATTACAAAGAGAAAGTTTCTTCATCAAAGGTAAACAAAGTCATTAAAATTTTCAATGTTATTGTGCGTCAGAATAAGCCATTATGGCTCTAGGATAATGTCATAATGACGTCATTGTTACGCAATAGTGATGTCATCATGGCATTTGAATGTCATTTCCGTGATGTCATGAGATCATAGAAATAGATGGATTTACTCTTCATAGTACGGCCTGCAGACAGCGAACGGTAAAAGGTCAACAGTACAAGCACACGAGAAGACATTTGAACTTTCAAACCATACACCATATGGTATGCTTATCGGTCCTCTTTCCGTTTTGTATTTTAAACAAAAGATAACTTTTGATAGGCGGTAACTTTCCGTCTCGTTTTCCTTCCATACCCTGGAGAGATCCACCGTAATGACGTCATTAACGAAAATGAAAAACCGAGTGGCAACGAAACGATGACAGGAAAGCGAGTGAAGTGGAGTGCCTTGAATTTGCTGGAAGCCTCTATTGTTTGACGGTCAGGCCCTGGCCAAACGATCAAACATTGTTGGTCAAACATTTGCAATTTCCTTTTCAAGCAATGTTTGACCGTTTGGCCACGTCGCTCAATATTGCTTGAAAAAACCAACAATAACCTTGATGCTATAGAAAAATTAATTTGTCGATGTTTCTAGTAAAACTTCAAAACATTTTCTGTATGTCGCCAGCAAAAAATGTTTGACAAGCAATGATTTGCGAGTGATTAACGGGAAAACATTTTGTTGACAAGCAAGTTTCAGATGTTTGGCGAACAATGTTTGATCGTTTGACCAGGGTCGTATGATCAAAGCCTGGCTTTTGCCATTCTCCACTCTGCCTTCTTATAGAACGCAAAAGGATTTTTCCAGCCACAACTGGCTATTCCAAAGGTAAAGTAATTCCTTAATGAACTGAGATTTCGTTTGTTGCAGGGTAAAACGAAACAAAGAGGAATATTGATAACAAGCATCATCTTTGGCTCTTTATCGATGCTATGCAAAGAAACCGGAATAACTGTTTTTGGTGTATGCGTCTGTTTTGAGTTGATTCACCGAAAAACTTTCTCCTAAGGTAATTTCCTCTCTTGTGTAAATACGTTATTTTTCTCGTTTCGAGGAGAACACCTTCTGTTTTACTGTTTCGTCTGTCCTTGTTTTGGCTTGCAAAGTTTTATGCTGCACTTTCCAAAGGCATAAGAGGGAAACAGGAGGCAGGGAGGGCAGCAGTCAACGTCTCATATCAAAAGCAGCTACACACTTTTGTTATAAGAATACAGTCTATAAGAATATTCAGGCTCAAAATTGCTGAAATTTAAGAATTATTTAAGAATAATCTGAGGCTCAAGCTTGACGAGGATCATTTTTATTTCTCTGCGTTTTTTACACTGTACAATAAGTGTGATTGTCAGGCTACTGTATTTATATTGTTCTGTTCTGTTCATGTTCTTTTTGAATATGAAATAACAAATGACAAAGATTTGACTTATTTGTCTTGATCTTCAGGCCAATTTACAACATTGGTGATTAAGAATTATTTAAGAATATTTTCAGGCTCAAAATCGAATAAGCTTAAGAATAATCGAGGCTCGGCAAAAAGTAAGGTATTCTTATAAAAAAAAGCTATTGCAATTAATACTGCAATTGCTGAAACATCTTTCGACATGATTAAAGCTAATTTCGTCTGACTCTTCTCATCTCAAAGTATAAACGTCACAAACAGACCCAAATAATTGAATATGGTTGAATTTATACCCAGAGGTGGATCGAAATGCAACGTGATGTGATCGATCGAAATGTGAACGCCGAGTGCACCAAAAGTGAAGCCGAATTCCGAAACCCCAAAATAAAGCAAGCATCTTGTTTTGCCAATCATTTGAAAACAATACTCGCTGTAATTTCCTGCACAAACTGGGTGTAGTCCTGTTGTCCATGACAGGATCATGCTTGGTTGTTGTTAGTGTTTGGACCCGCGGAATGGTTGCTCACTTTGCTGGAAATTGGGCTCATGGCTACAAGTAGGAACGTGCTGTTTTATCCTATCCCTGAGGTTTATAATCTCAGGAATGTCGCCAACAAGAGAAATCATAAGTACCTTTTTTTCAGCTGATGCAAATGACTACCTAGTTAAACTTTCCTGAACACTTAAACTCAATGGTATATGTCAATTTCTTTCAGTTACGTTCTCAGAACGGTTAAACATGCTGCTAGAGAGAATTTAAATGGACTTTACAGAAGGATTGGTGTTGTCACGTTTGCAGTAAGTTTTTATGCACATGTACTTTATATTTTTCCCATACATGTGATTAAAAATGCTGGATACGGACATTCAATTAGTTTCCACTTTTGTCCCAATTTCGAAATTAGACCTTGCTTAAAAAGCGCTCGAAGACACAGCGAATTTGATTTTTGCCTTAAAATTTGTCTAAAGCCCTGTCCAAACGATCAAAGATTGTTGGTCCAACATTCGAGATTTGCTTGTCAAGCAAAACTTTTTACCTTTTGGCCACGTCCAAAAACATTGCTCGTCCAACATTTTTGAATGCGTCAAGCAAAAAATGTTTTTGAATTTTTTCAAAAACATCACGCCACAAATTTTGCTTATTTTTGCTTGTCAAGTAATGTTTGATTGTTTGGCCGCCTTTCTAACATGGCTTCTCAAAAATTTCTTTTGTTTCTGACAAACTGAAGCAACTTGCAACATTGCACCATCTAGCAACATTTCTTAGCAACAAGGCGCTCGTGCTTGTGCATTACCAATAACATTGTTGTTGGACAGCAATGTATTTTGGACGTGGCCAAACGGTCAAACATTTGAAACAAGAAAATTTGAAATAATGGACCAACAATGTTTGATCGTTTGGCCAGGGCCTAAGGGTAATTTTTCTCTCGTAATGGGTTGTAAGAATCGAACCAACCATTTTTTGAGGTGACATTGATATTTAAATGCACTTTTAATACGCCGCTTTAAGACATTGAGGATGGGTCCATAACCAGGACAAGAGTTTGAAAACATAACCAGTGAAAAAACTTTCTCAAGAATATAAATTTCATTCACTGCTGCACTATGAGCTTACCTTTACCCACAGCATTGACATATTTTCATTAAAAAGACCCGTAACTAGGCCAAGAATTTCACAAACTTTTAAACTGACCTATAAGTCACAGAACAGGACCCCTAAACCGAGCACAATATCGCAAATTTAGGCCCTGGACAAATGAACTGAACATTTCACCGAACATTGAAGAACAGTGAAAAATCTGGTTCATTTGACCACCTCGTTCAGTCACTGAACACTGTTCAGTGAATATTTGATCGGAGTCAAAAATGTTTGGTGAACAAAATTTGTTCACGTATTTTCAGTTAAGAAACCGGCTCAATAAGAAACACTAGAACTAAACATCCGAAAGTTAAGAAACTTTTAGATCTAGGAGGAAGGAGTTAAGAAACTTAAGAGATTTTTCGCAGTTTTCCAACATACTGATTTCACACTTGTGGACGTAGTAATCAATTCTCGAGCATTTCCGTGCGATATCTCGCAACACATGCCTTCTTCTTTGTAATACAATGATATTAATAATTTGCTTGCAATATTTATTTTTATCCTTTTATTGCAATTTATTTCCATTAAATTAAGAAACTGTTAAGAAACTTTTAGAACAAAGACTGTTCAAGAATTGTATGTTTTGTTTCGTTTGTTCTGTATAACGACTTTGGCAGCGGCAACTAAAGGATTTCGTTGATTCATTTTCGCAGGTTGCAATTCTATTTGCGTTCCGAATTCACATGTTACACGGAAAACTGCCTGCATTTAACGAGGAAGACAACCCGGCTTCATTTTCATCAAGTCTGGCGACGAGATTTTTAACATATTGCTATCTTTGTGCATTCAATTCTTGGTTGTTGATTTCACCTGTGGTTTTGTCATATGACTGGCAAATTGGAAGCATCCCATTGGTTGAATCTTTCACTGATGTCAGAAATGTATTTTCACTGTTGCTGTTTTGTGGCCTAGCCCTGCTTGCAGCAAAAGCGCTTTTGAATGTAAGTTGTTCTTGAAAAAGTGATAATTTATGATTAACCTTCATCCAGGGACGTGGGAAGCTTCTTAAAAATGCGGTCGACAAAGAAAAGGGGCACTTGACCACTCTCAGGCGGCTTTTGACCTGGCCAAACCATCAAACATTGTTTGTCAATCATGACTATCTATTTGAGATTCGCTTTTCAAGCAATGCAGAAAGTTTGGGATTTTCACAAACATTGCTTGGTAAGTAGAATTTGATAGCAATTGATGGAAAACTTTAAAAGCGTTTTCTGTCTGTCACAAGCAATACACGAGCTATGTTTACGAGCTTTGGCCAAATGGTCAAGCATTTTCTTTTACGAGCAAAGCCCAATGTTTTACCAGAAGTGTTTGATCCGTTAACCACGGCTTTACTTGGGTGACGTCAAACTTAAAGCCGCGGCTATACGTGCGACTTTTACGCTGCGACAGATGTTCTGCGACAATCAGTTTGTACGGTAAGAAATCCTGAGATGGCTACTCGCTGCGACAAATACGCTGCGACAGATGTTCTGCGACAATCAGCTTGTAGGGTAAGAAATCCTGAGATGGCTACTCGCTGCGACAAATACGCTGCGACAGATGTTCTGCGACAATCAGCTTGTACGGTAAGAAATCCTGAGATGGCTACTCGCTGCGACAAATACGCTGCGAAAGATGTTCTGCGACAATCAGCTTGTACGGTAAGAAATCCTGAGATGGCTACTCGCTGCGACAAATACGCTGCGACAGATGTTCTGCGACAATCAGCTTGTAGGGTAAAAAAAACCTGAGATGGCTACTCGCTGCGACAAATACGCTGCGACAGATGTTCTGCGACAATCAGCTTGTACGGTAAGAAGAATGAGTCCTAAATGAGATGGCTACTCGCTGCGACAAATACGCTGCGACAGATGTTCTGCGACAATCAGCTTGTACGGTAAGAAGAATGAGTCCTAAATAATTTCCAGGAAAACTCGCGAAAAAAATGCAAAGTGTTGCGTATTCACCGCCAAAGCTAAAAACAATTGGGTATAAATTCCGCCTTTTTAACTGTTTCGGTCTGTTTTGACGTAGTTTTTTTTATAAGCAACTTCGCTCGGGTCTAGTTCAAAAAGTTGCTTATTTCTGGACCTCTTATGGCCACCTTTTAGTAGCAAAAGTTGCTTAGTAGTTGCTTAATTTTAGGTGTTTATTTTGACCTAAGAATAGTATAGAGGCTAAAAACAGGAAAATCTGGAGTTATCCTATTGCTTTTTATGCAACATAATGCTAGAACACCTAGTATGCAGCAAATAAATACTATAAATAACATCAGTGAAGAAGTACCATGTAATTGTTACCATATAGACTGTATTGAAAGTTAAGATGTTGCTTAGGTTTTTTTCCTGTGGTACTATAGGTTGCTTAAAGTTTAAGGCCTTCTACATCTTGGTTGCTTATTAGCAGTTGCTTATAAAAATCTGCGTGTATATACTGAGGAGTGTCAGGCGAAATAAGCTTTAAAGTATAATTTCCAACAATGTTTCCGCAGTCAAATCAAACTTAGCTAAATTATAGCTGCCTTCCCTAACCTGATTCATTATTTGGTCAACATGTTTCTGAGCTTGTATAATTCTTCCATAGGCCGAAAGTGGAAATGTCACTCTGATTGGAATTGTTCTATTGGTGATTCCATTCATTCCTGCATCAAATTTATTTATCAGAGTCGGATTTGTCGTTGCAGAAAGAGTTCTTTACATCCCAAGGTATTTTCACGTTTATCCTCAGATTTTATCTTGTAAGGGTGATGTTCAGAGAGCTGTCTTTCGAGCCACATAACTCAATGAAAATGATGGCAAACTCTCCTTGTCACACCACTAGGTACTGCTGTCCTCAGGGCCAGAAAAATGTCCAACCTTCCTTCAGACAAAAACACCTGTAAATTTCTCCTTACTCTGGTACTTCCTATTCAATTTTGCCGTGCGTTGTACAATTTTTTTATGCTTGGTCTCCGTATAGACATAAGTAGCGAGATTGGTGGTGAGGAACGGCTGTATAAATGCTTAGAGAGTGCTGCGACGTTTGAAAACACATCCCTCGTGCGGAGAAAGTTGAAACAAATTCAGCTTTTGCTATCGGCGCCACCGCTAAAGAAGGCAGAGCCGCCGTAAGGAAGTGTTTCCATTAAAGCTGATACGTCACAGCATTGTCACACCACCAGTTCAGCCCTTGGTACAGCAATGTCTCAACACTGGCCCTGAAGCTCTGCCACTTATTGCTATATGGAAGCTGGGTCCGATGGAAGGCAAGAAAAGCTATTTTCTTCGGAGGAAAGCTCAACAGATCGGATTTGAACCCAGACTGCGTGATCAGAAAGCAGATGACAATTTGACAGAGCGTTTTTCGAAACTCTCCAAGTTAGATAACAAGCGGCTGTCCTCCCAATTCGCTTCGTTAGTTCAGCTTCCATCTCTTTCAAAAACATAATTTTTATTAGCCTACGGGTAAATGTTTATAGCCTTTGAGTAGAACAGAATTCGAAATTGCAAGAAACAGCGGGAACAGATTTATGCCCTGGCAAATCCTGCCAAACGATTATACATTGTTGCTCAAACATTTGAAATTTTGTTTTACAAGCAATGTTTGACCGTCTTGCCACGTCGCTAAACATTACTTGGCATGCAAAAATCCCTTAGCGATGTTATCTGGAACACTTATATTTGAAAAAAATATTCTGCTCTTTTGTCAACCAACAATGTTTGACGAGCAATGTTTTGTGATGTGGCCAAACGGTCAAACATTGTTTTTCACAATCGAATCTCAAGTACTTGGCAGACAATAATTGATCGTTTGACCAGGGTCTAAGCTTTTAAATTTGTCCTCAAAAGTATTCGCTTTTTCTTGCAATAGTTGTTTTAATAACTTCATGGTTAACACATTGCAAATCATTCATTCATGATATTTTCTTTCAGCGTTGGTTATTGTATCTTGGTTGCAAACGGTCTTCAGATAATGCTGGATCATTTCAACACTGCTGTCTCAGAAACGAAAGAAGAATCTCACAGAAAAACCCATAACAGGCACACAGTAACAAAAGATATCAAAGACGAAAGCAACCACTCAAATTTCAGTGTTGTTATTGAAGCCATTGTCATTATTATAATTGCTGTAATGGTTGCAAGAACTGTTTCTAGAAATCAAGTATGGAGGAACCGAGAAACACTTTTCAGGTGAAATATGCAATGTTTTTTTAGAGTTATTACACGAAAATGTGTCTACAGTGTTGTAATATTGCAGAGAAACAGCAGAAACATCAGCTTTTTTGTTTGACACTCCTCAGAGTATAAACGTCAGAAACAGACTGAAACGGTTGAAAAAGGTAGACTTTATACCCAGAAGGGACCCAGATGCAGATCGAAAAGCAATTTTCCTTTATAATCGTTTTGAAAACTTTTTGTTCTTTTCTCTTTTAGATCCGGCGTCGAAATCCTTCCTCACAATGCAAAAGTTCATTACAATTACGCAAACTTTCTAAAAGACAACAAGAAAACTGAAGAAGCTATTCGCCATTATAAAATTGCAGTAAAGTAAGTAATAAGTTAAACAGATGCACCCCAGGGGCAGCACTTCTACACTAAGAGATCAGGGGGGCTAGGACTTGGCGTCAAAGTCATAGCCCGAATTGATGGTTTGGGTCAAATTTCAGAGGCAAAATTTGGGAGATGACTGCTAATTCAAGAGGTAAAAATTGTGGCAGAAAATGGATACATTTGATGCAAAATTTTAGTAATTGTAACAGTTGATCTCGAACTCGGAGCAGGTGAAAATGCCCCCCCCCCCCTCTCTGGACGATACACTCATTTTTCATCAGAACTCTCTAAAGAAACTAATTAAACCCTCTTCCAGAATATCAAAAAACCTTAACTAACAACTAAGAAACTGTTTTCCGTTTTAACTGCAACTTTCTCAATTTCAGTGTTTAAATCTTCTATCTCATCGCAATCGTGTATTTTTCTTCTTGATACTTTTAGGCTTTACCCAAAGCATGCAAGCTCTCACAATAATCTGGCAACCCTTTTAGGAGAATCAGAGGTGAGCTGTCATAAGCTTTTCCCTATCAAACTGTAGTAGGTTCGAGTCTTTTATTCTTGGGGGTGTTGTTGTCGGGATCGTACGTTCGCGCAGAGAACACATGGAGTCAGACGAAATTTGAGAGACTATCTTGTGATTCAAGCTGACTTTACACTGACTGACTAGTTTTTTACAAGACTAGTAAAAGTATTTACAAGTCATAAGCCTGAATCATGTATTATGAATCATGAATCATGTATTACAGTGAATGAAACAATACGAGGATGCTCTAAATAGGTGAACTAGAATAACCCCAATTCAGCTTATAAAGTGCAATATTGTCAAATACTCTCGATTACTTCTAGTAGTTTTCTTTGGGTCATTTTGCATTTTGCAGAATCTATCCTAGTGTTTGCCATTCATTGCCGTCATTGGGCTGCATGACGTGGAGAGCTACTCGGCAATTTTATTGAGCTATGTAGCTCGGTCGAAACATCGGCGGCTCTCTGATCATGCCGTCATAGAGTTCAAGTCCCATCTATTGTGGTATGCTAATCGTGGAAAATTTATCTATGTTTATGATTAAAATCTATGTTTAATCTTTTCAGGAGGCTGAATTCCATCTGAAGCAAACATTACTACACAATCCATATCACTCCAACGCAATGTTTAATTTAGCGTCGATCTACAAGTTTGTAACAACTTCAATCTACTTTCTCTCGACCTAATTTGTTAATTTGTTTTCTGCAAGAGTTTTTGTCTTTCGTTTAGAGATATAATTTTCCCTTGTTTGCCCCTGAATTTGCCTCCGGAGTAGCGTAGGATGGGGGGCAGGCAGGGAGGGGTGGTTGCCCCCCAATCATTTCCAAGGTACGTTTGTATATAGGCTAAATCTGGTGTAAAAGTGTCGCAGGGTACGACGTTCGTATTTCTTCTTTAAACCCCGCCCTCATTTTCCTTTAGCCCCTCCGATGTTGGATGTCTGGTTACGGACCAGCCCATGCACTCTTTAGAGGAAATACGGTAGCAATGATGTCATATACGGTTGGCCCCTATTTAAGAACGAAGTTCATTATTCTGTTACACCTTACCAAAGCTTTCCTTCATAGATTTATTTCTTCCTTTGCAGAAAACGAGGAAACAACGAATTGGCAAGGTCGCTATTAGAACGGTGCTTAAGGTAAAGATATTTTCTTGATTTTCTTGTATAGTCATCTTTCCTATTGAAAGGCACGCCCTAGTTTATTTAAGTTTGTTAGTTTTTAGTTAGTTAGTTAGTTAGTTAGTTAGTTAGTTAGTTAGTTAGTTAGTTAGTTAGTTAGTTAGTTAGTTAGTAAGTTAGTTGGGTGTAGTTAGTTGATTAGTTAGTTAGTTATTAGTTAGTTAGTGAGTTAGTTGGCTGGTTAGTTAGTTACTTACTTACTTAGTTAGTTAGTTAGTTAGTTAGTTAGTTAGTTAGTTAGTTAGTTAGTTAGTTAGTTAGTTAGTTAGTTAGTTAGTTAGTTAGTTATTTTGTTATTTTGTTTAGCTTGTTCGTTAAGTACACGCACTTGCTACTGTGTTCAATGCAACGACCGAGACTGCGGTTGCTTAAAGAGAGATAGCGCAGCAAATTTTTCTGCAAATTCACGAATAACGAAAGACAAAAAAAGAAAAGGAACCTCCGACAATTAATATTGAAGATATCTGCATAGACTCGGGAAGCAAGATTCAAGTTACAAAGGAAAAGAAGTACTTGATAGAATGTCTCCTTGAGCAGATAAGCTGGTAACAGAATCCTTTCTGTCAATTTTCTTCTAATGCAACGTGAATTTACAGCAAAATTTGCTGCACTAGCTCTCCTTGAAGCGTCTGGAATGCAGATCGCTGCACGCGAAGAGGATTCCCATACTCAAGGTATCCGCCATCTTCCTGAAAAATCTGATGCCGACCCAGACCTCTTGATACTCGTTGCATCAAGAGCATCCCCAGGCTGTAGCTCTGGTATGCTTTAAATGAAGTCATATACATATGCCTCAATTTGAATTTCTTATCTGTTTTCAGTTTGAGTTCCGACTACAGTCCTGCGATAGAAATTTATGCAGAAGTCTTGTATGCTCTTGGTGAAAGAGAAAAAAGTGAAGAGATCTTTTTCGAGGAATCACTAAGAAGCAATGATTCAAACTTTTTCAACAATTATGGAGTTTTTCTTGGCAATATCGGTGAGGAATTTTTTCAAATAAGCTTTAACTTTCATGAGCCGTCTTGTATATTCTTAAATAGTCAGTAAAAAACCGTAAAACCGCCAATTTTTTAGCCAAAAACCGTACAAGCGTATATTTTTCTCCTTAAAATCGTCAAAATGTCGGAAAGCCGTAAACCGCCATGCCCAACAAACAACCCTGTCTGTCGTGTATCGACAAATAGCGAGAACGTCTTTGGACGTGAAGCTTCTTCGTCTGACGCTCTTCAGAGGATAAACGTCCCGAAATACACCGAAGCAATTGACTAAAACCTTGGCCAAACGACTCGACTTTTCACTCGATCTACTCGAGATCTAGTGGCAAAACTACGACATTGTCGCGCGTGACATGTCCCGTCGATGTTACTGGGAGACTACAGAAACTTTTCTTGTCCCGCGACTCGAAGGACATGTTGCTGGTTTGTTACTCGCATGTTTAGCCACCCTGGGAGACACGCTGAATACAATGTCGCGCGTGACATGTCCCCTCAATGTCTCCCAGTTTAGTTTAACAGAAACATTTCTTGTCTCCGCGACATTCAAATGACTCGGGAGACATGTTGCTGGTTTGTTTCTCTCATGTTTAGCCGACCTGGGCTGGGAGACTACAGGAACTTTTCTTGTCCCGCGACTCGGAGGACATGTTGCTGGTTTGTTACTCGCACGTTTTAGCCACCTTGGAAGATATGCTGAATACAGTGTCGCGCTAGACCTCTATCTTAGTTTAGCCACATCTTTACTTGATGGTTTCACCGGGCTATTTTCGTTCAGTGGAATTGTTCGGTTCGTATCCTATCATATTATGGTATGCAACTTATAGAAAAATCTATCCTAGCGTTTGTCATTCTTGAAAAATAAATGCAAATATTTATGATACTGAAGAAGGCTAAACCATTGAACTATAAATAAAAAGACTTTTTATTTACAGTTCAATGGGCTTAACATAGTCGAAGAAAAAAGCCAAACGGGAGGAAAGCTCTGGGCCGTATGGCTTATATAGGGATAATCAACAATTTCATTGGGCTGTCTTGCATAGTAGAATAGTCGTTGGCTCACTGATCGTGCAGTCTAAGGCTCGAACCAAATCAATTGTTGTATGTCATTCATAATTTTTAGGCAAAGATGAAGAGTCAGTAAATGCATTTAAAGAGTCAATTGAGTTGAAGCCTTCTCATAAAATGACTCATGTTAATCTTGGACGTCAGTTAAGAGCCATGGGCAGAGATGCAGAAGCCGAGAAGTGGTATAGAAGGTAAACACTAATTTCTGTTTTTATGATTCTTTTATTTGGTGTAGGATTTCGACGTTTCAATGCGATGGTTCAAGGAGGTGCACTGACAAGGCCTCAAAATTTTCTTCTCGCTTATCTTCTCGTGCGGGGGGTGCGGCACCCCCTGACCTCAAGCCTGTCGGCAAAAAAGTGTATCTAGGTAAATGATTACCGGGTATTTCAGAGACAACTCCTAGGCTACCGATGATGCTCATGCTGGTTGGGTTGCCCTCATGGACTCTAAAACACCCGTAAAAGCAGTGTGGCCTTCGGCTACAGCTTATAACCGGGCCTTTGAGCAGCACGATGTCCTCAATGGAGTCAACTGTGCAGAGTATTGTTTGTGGTTTGGTACACTTAAGTCTATTTCTTCACAAACAGCTAGAGAACCCTACAGCAATGCACCAGTCGCTGCACAGCAAATTGTCTCAATTGTGGGCGCTGTCCTTTCTGCTTTCCCTGATGACGAACAAGACGCACCGACTTTTGATGAAGGCATCTGTAACAGTGACAAATGATGAAAGGTTAAAGCTGGTGAGGACAGCAATGTCTGACGAAGGTCTAGAAGCTCTCATGGTACTTTCATGCGAGAAAGACTTGACTGACTCTATCGATGCCTGCCAAAAGTCTGGGAACACTTGGACTATTTTCACTCCACTGGCAGCTTTAGAAACCCCTCCCCCCTCTAACAATGTTGATTTCCTGCAGTTTGGAATACCCCACGACAACACGCAATGACTCTTATGAAACCTCACACTGTACACCAATAGAACACATTGTTTTTTGGGGGGGAGGGGGCTGATTTTCTGTACCTCCCATCAAGAAAAGATAGAGGAGTCATATTCTGGAGAAATTACGGGGGTATTCCAAGGACTTTTGGCAGGCATTGTAAATGTTTCCAAAATTTCCACTTACTTACATGCTTTATGCCTTTTCAATAAATTAATCTCTTTTCGGCAGTGCCTTGCTGATAAGCAGAGACGAAAACACCCTGCAAATGCTTGGAGTTTTGCTTTATCATATGAGAAGATTAAAAGAAGCAGAGTTAACTTTTTCAGAAGCAGTTAAACATAATCCCACAAACACAGAAAACATCAAAAACTACGTGAGTTCTTTAGGCTAATTTGAGCCTAATAGCTAATGCTCGTTCGGACCGCGTAGAAAACGCCTTTTTAGATTTGTTATTGCATGTAATAAGCCGTCTTCTACAAAAAAGATATGGTAGAAAACCTCTTGTTATACATCAAAAGAAAGCTTTTGATGTATAACATGGCTTTCATTCTTATATCAAGCAAAAAATGTTTGACAAGCAATGTTTTATGGTGTTGCCAAACAGTGAAAACCATGTCTCACAAACAAGTCTCGAATGTTTGATTTCTTATGGGATATTATTCTTTCAACAGGCAAAAATGTTTGATGAGCAATGTTTCATTGTGTTCCCAAAAACTTTGTTTCACAAGCAAGTATATTTTTTGTTTTGTTTTCCTTCAGGCTTTGTCAGTATTCGAGCAAGGTTTAAAAGAAGAAGCAATTGGTGTGATCAGAAATGGACTTAAACGTGTTCCAGAATCATCCATTTTGTTAAACTTGTTGGCTAATTTTTTGTCCAGTGTTAATCGTCATAATCAGGTATCAAACTTGCAGAGATTCTTAATGCTTAGCATGACAAATATATTTAATATGTGTATGATGCTGAAGAAGGCTCAACATAGCCGAAAACAAAACGTCAAACGGGAGGAGAGCCTTAGGATGTATGACTTGAAGAGTTACTTGACGATTTCATTGAGCTCTTTCACTCAGTGGAATCGTTGTTGGACCTCTTGCAGTCTTGGATCCACATCCCATCAATTGTGGTATGTCACTTGTGGAAAAATCAATCCTAGTTCGTTCGTCCTTCATGACAAATGTTTATCAGCTTAGAGGTCCCGGGGGCCTAGATTTTTTAGACATTGTATTGTAGTACTAACGTTTCTGGCAGCTACTGTTGTATCAAAACAGCCAATCTAGGCTTATCTACAGGTAGTATTTGAAGCATTTTCCGTGAGAACATGCCCCTAGACACCACTAATGTGTTCGAATTCCCGGTGCATAGTGCTCCCGCGGTGAAAATCTGGCCAATCTCAGCGGTCTCAACTAATGCAACTTTGACACTGGAAAAACGATCAAACATGGTTGGACAAGCGTCTGAGATTTACTTGACAGCAAAATGTTTGATCATTTGGCCACATCAGATAACATTAATGTTTAAACAATTTTTGCTTACGGGAAGCAGAAGATATTATTAAAGTTTCAGAAAAACATTACCTCCAAGCATGTTTTGCTTAGTAGCCAAACGGTCAGATATTGTTTGTTAAACCAATCTCAAATGTTTGACAAACAATTTTTGATCGTTGGCCAAGGCTTTGTATTTATACTTATACTTTATGCTTTTATGCTTATATTTATACCTCAATCTATTGTGGTTCGATATTTATCATCTTGTCTTCAAGGCACTCAAGGTTATTGATTCTGGTCTGAAACTTCATCCTAAAGATGCAGAGCTTCATTTTCTTCGAGCAAACATATTTCGAGAACAAGACAAAATCGACCTTGCACTTGAAGTGAGCTGGTATTTCTGTGTTTATTAAACTTTGCTTCAACCTTAAGCCCTGGCGCAAAACGATCAAACATTGTCAAACATTTGTAATTTTCTTTTCAAGCTAAATGTTTTACTATTTGGTCACGTTGCTAAACAATCACCATCAAACATTTTTTTGCTTACAGCAAACAGATGTTACTGAAGATTCTAAGGGGCCGATTATATGAGAGTTTCCAGCCCAGACTGGAATTTCAGCCCGGTTAAACGGGCTGCAAACTCAGCCCTCCTCTCCGGTCAATTCTCTGCAAAATTGATTTTGTGATTACATGAGATAATTTCAGCCCGGGCTGAAAACTAACCCCGGGTTGGAATTCCAGCTCTCCTTCAGCTAGGCGGGCTAGGATTTCCAGCCCGCTTGAACGGGCTGAGATTTCTCATGTAATCGCAAATTTTTCCAGCCCGGGCTAGGAACTCTCTTTGCTCAAGCCCAGTTTGACTGTGGTTTTAGTTTCGTCTCAAAACGTGTCAATTTTGGCGTCATTTGTCTTAGGTATTCGATTTCAGCCCGGCTGGAAACGTTCATATAATCGCACGCCAATTCCAACCCGGCTAACCGAGCTGAGATTCTAGCCCGGGCTGAAAACTCTCATATAATCAGCCCCAAAATAACATTGCCGAATCAAAGAGAAATCGAATCTTTGTTTGCATTATAAGTGATTTGGTCAGTGAAGTCTTGGCGGCACTTCCTCATCCATTCATAACAGATTCATAAGTCATGTACCCATCGCAATTTCCCTTTCAAATGAGAAACATCTTATCTCTTCCAGAGTTACAAAGAAGTCACTAGAATTAATCCAAAACATTTTGGTGCATCACATAACGTTGGTGTTATTTACCATTTAAAGGTTTGTGATAAACTGTTTTTCTTTTTAAATAATGCTTTCTGTTTTCCCCATAATTTCGCTAAAGAGCAGAAAGATTCTGAAAGCTCTTCAAAAATGTTCAATGATCTAATATCCCAAACTTAGACCTTTGCCTAACGATCAAACATTTTTTGTCAAACATTTGGAATTTGTTTATCAAACACATTGATTGACAGCTCATAAAACATTGATTGACAGGCACCAATATGCAGGATTCGTTAAAAAAGTTCAAAAACCTTTTTGCTTAACGCATGTAAAAATGTTTGATGAATTTTGTTTTTGAGATGTGGCCAAACTGTAAAACATTTTGCTTGAAAAGCAAATGTTAAATGTTTGACAAAACAATGTTTGATTATTTAGCGAGGGCCTTATGTTTTTAGCTACAAATAACTCCGAAATTATATGATTTAAGTTCAAAATTTCTTATTTAGTTCATTTTGTAATCTCAATAACATCCTCCTTGAGTTTGAGTTTAAAATGGCGAAATATGCCCCCTCTCTAACACGGCCCCTGTACAACTTGAAAAATTAAATATGCAACTTTTACGGAAATTTTACGGTATAAGACCCTGGCCAGACGATCAAACATTGTGAGTTCAAAACCTTGAAATTAGTTTGTCAAGTAAAATGTTTTACCGTGTGACCGTGAATCGAACTGAAAATGTTTTTGAAGTAGATCAAAAACATTGTGCAACGGATTCTGTTTATTCATACTTGTCAAGCAATAATTTGTGACGTTGCAAAACGTTCAAACATTGTTTTATAAGCATATTTTAAATGTTTAACAATGTTTGCTTGTTTGGTAAGGACCTAAGTATGTCACTTTCATGTTTTGTCGCCATGATTATGAACAATGCCCTGGCCAAACTATCAAACACTGTTTGTCAAACATTTGAGTTGTTTTGAAAGCAATGTTTGAACGTTTGGCTACGTCGCAAAACATTGCTTGACAAACAACAATGAACCAAATCGAAATTTACTTTTAAGTAGCTCGAAGATTTTTTTTGTTTTATCCAAGCAAAAAATGTTTCACAAACAATGTTTTGCCATATGGCCAAACATTTTCTTGAGAAGGAAATCTCAAATATTTTACCGACAATGTTTGATCGTTTGACCATGGCCTAAACTTTTTAACGCCATAGGGTCTGAAGGTGGAAGCCGAACACTACTACAACATTGCATTGGCCATTGATCCGTCAAATCAAGTGGTAAAAGATAATCTAAAAAAATTGATGCGATCTGATCGGAATCAGGAGACAAGAACTGACGGTTTGTTAAATAATCACAAGTCCAATTCACAATAAGTGCTGACCTACATAACAGAGCAAGAGCCTTAGAGAAAAAGTTGTAGAAAAAAGAAAGAGGAAAGAAAGGGGGGAAGAGGCCCCCTTTCCCCTTTCTCCTTCCCTATTCCTCCTTTACCTTTCCTTCAGGCCCTGGTACTGTGTTTAGATTAATTTATATAGCGCATGCTTTTTAAATGGGAAACACAAGGATGGATTTTCAGAGTGGAATACCCTACCACCAGTGATGGGAGAAAGCTAAGAAAATCTTTTTGAATCGACTAGAAGTTCAACTAAAACCAAAATACTTAAAAGTTTCGCCTCAATTTCGTTTTTCAAGATCAAGCAAAAATGTTAGTCCTCTGCTTGCAACGACATATCGTTTTACATTACAATTAATTTTCTTATGAGAATCATAGCTTGGGTTCTGAAGGCTCTGGGCGAAGTTCAAACAGTGGTTGTCGAACATTTAAGATTTGTTATACAGGCAATGTCTGCCCGTTTAGCTCGCTGAGCAATGTTTTTGAAAAACGTCCAAAACCCTTTATGTTTGTATGAAGCAAAATTGATTCACGAACAATGTTTTGTCATTTGGCCAAACCAACGGTCAAACATTGTGTTCGACAAGTAAAATTCATGACAAACAACGTTTGATAGTTTGGTCAATGCCTAAGATTTTTTCATGTTCGAATCTAACGATTGTTTTATGTGCTAACATAAGGCTTATGAGTAAAATAAGACATAGACTACTTTGTCTATTTTTTTATAGTTTCAATTAATAATTTCTTGGACATTTAAAACACATTTTTTATACATAATATTTATAGTTATTTGTTGGGAAATATTTTTAAAGAATTGGTTTAATATTTGAAAGGATTTTTGGGAAATTTGGGCTAAATATCTTTGTAATTTTTATATTTATATGTAAACTATTTTCTTGAATATATGAATCTTTATTTTCGTACGAAATTCACATCATGCTTTTATATTTTCTCGTGTAAAAATTGTTTTACTTTTTACAATCATTTTGATTGAGTTATTCCTAGTTAAAAACGTTAAAATGAGAGAAAATCTGAGCTGACAGAAATGCAAGGGTGAGTTGGAAATACCTAAAATATGATGAAATTTGTATTTATAAATGTATCAAACTTTTTCTCTTTTTAAAACTTTGTTTCCATTTAATTAGTAAATCAGTTAACGTTGCACTCTTTAAGCCCTGGCCAAACGATCAGAACATTGTTTGTCAAACTTTTAAAATTTGCTTATCAAGCAATGTTTGAATGTTTGACCTCGTCGCAAAACATTGCTTGAAAAACAGTATTCACCCAGCAAAGTATGCAAAAAAACTCAAAAACGTTTGTTTGTCATAAACAAAAAATGTTGGACGAGCAATGTTTACGTGTGGCCAAACGGTCAAAAAATTGCTTGTTGAGCAAATTTTAAATGTTTGACAAACAATGTTTAATCGTTTGACTATCATGGCCTTCTTTATTCTCTTTTAACTGCATAAAATATTTTCTAATATTTCAGACGTTTCGATATACGCTCTGTAAGGCTCTGGCCAGACGATCAAACATTGCTTGTCAAACATTTGAATTTCCAAAACGAAATGTTTTACAGTTTGGCCAAATCTCAAACATTGCTCGTTAATTAAGTTTTTGTTTGTGACAAGCAAACAATTTTTTGAAGTTTTTTTAACTAACTTTGCTGAGCGAATTCTGTTTGTCGAGGAATGTTTTTCGACGTGACCAAACGGTCAAAAGTTTTAAATGTTTGACAAATAATGTTTGATCGTTCAGCCAGGGTCTTAATGGTAAATTTCACGTTTTCTTTCTGAGTTTAAAAGAAATTTCCTTTTATATTTGGGATTGTTGAAAATATTTTGAATCAGCGTAAATTTCTGAGAAAATTTCAGTTTTAGTTTTGACACTTTTTGTTTCATTTTCACACCATTTTTATTGTTTAACTTTAGCTTTAACGTTTTAATTTCATTTTTCAAGATATTTATTATTATTATTATTATAATTTTCAATATTAAAGTTTATTTTGAAATTTATTATCTTTAATATCACACTCAAGATGTTAGTTAAGATCAAACATTTTTTATTGTTTTGAAATTTTAAGATCTTTAAATTTTTACATTTCTAAGCATTCTTATTTGAAATTTTAACTGCTTTTTAATAGTTTTAATATTACAATTGCCTTGAGCTGTAAAAAACTTCAGAATTGCAAGAAATAGCCAAAACATCTTTGGGCATTCTTTTTGGTCTGACAGAGTATGAACGTCAAAAGCAGACCAAAAAAATTGACTTATGTGGGTCGAAATGCACCACCAGAAAGTTAGGCCGAATTGGCATTGTGTTTTAAACACCAATCAACTTTCAGGATACAGTTGGAAGACCAATAAAATTCCCCAAGAAAGAAAATTATGTCCAAAGATGTTTCCGATGTTTACTGCAATTTGAATGTTAAAATGGTTAATAAATGTTGCTTATTTAAAAGGCAAACAGTGAGTATAAAAAAATTTCTCTCAAACTGAAGTATTTCTGGATAAAAATAATCTTAAAATAAAGTTACATGAAAGAGCTAAGTAGGCGAATAGGAGCAAATCAAATAGTTAATCCAATAATTAATTAATACAGTTTTAATATCTAAAAAACAACCTGAAATTTTTATCTAAGTATTGAAGAATTTTTCTTACTTTTGTTACCATAACTTGTCTAGCTGAAACTTGCAGTAGCATGGCAATATAGCAAACAATGCATGGTGTAACATGCAATAAATTGCACAAACAGATTGAACATGAACAATATACTGATGTGAGCTGCAAGAAATTTCCAGGAAAGGAAAATTTGGAAACTTTTAGTTATTCTGCTCCAATAAAATTTTGAAAAAATTTTGAAACTTTTTTTGCTATATCACTGTGACAAGGTTTCTGAAAAAGGTTATTTTGCAAACATGGCTCAGAAGTTTGCCTGAATTTTGCCAAAACTAAACTTGGGAACCTTTGAAAGTTGAGTCCGCCTCTTGCTAAGATCAAGATTAAATAACAAGTACCTATATGCAGTTTTTACCTTCATTCTCAGTTTCTTTAACAAAGTCTTTTTCTATATTAAAAAACCTTTCTCTCTGTGTAGACAAAGCAGTTTTGCTGCACCACTGGGCAGAGAGCTAGTGTCTTGCATATTAACATAATAATGTTCTGACATAGCCTAGCAAACAATTTGACAAAACGTCAGCTGATAAGACCTGAAAAACAGAAACAAAATGAAATCAGCACAAGATAATTTTCTACTATTCAAGTTGTAAAATAAATGGATTCCACTTAAAGGAAAATTGTGAAGTACTTTTGTCCAGCAAAGTTTAAAAGCATATATAGTACCTAAGTAGTCATCCATAAGAGTTCCAATTGCAAACTACGATCAGAAGAAATTGGCATTGTTAGTCTTTGAAAGTTTTGAAAAAATAACAGTCTTGTTATATAAATAAGTGTAATAATCTAATGGGAAGTTGATGTTTATTGGCAATGCTTACAATATCAGTTGCATCCACCCTTGTACCGATGATTCTCAGCCTAATTTCATCATCCTGTTGGATTACTAAGTCCTGAAAAATATAGAGAGCAAGTAGAGACACAACTAAAAAAATAAAAATATCATTTTACACTAAAACTAAATGTTTGAACTTTTTGTTTCTAAAATTTAACTGCTGACCTCTTTTTGTGTTTTATAACAAGGTGGGCTTGAGTTTGGGTCGAACTCCATATCTGTTGGTATTGACTGGAGAGAAACAGACAAATTAAAGCTTGATTAATTGAATCTAAATCTGAAATATAGTAAATACAATAAAGTATAAAACATTAGTAAACATGCTGAAAATGCTTGAAAATTAATAAAATTTGTCTTGTTTAGACTTACATGTCGAGATATAAAACAAGAAAGAGGTCCAATTTCTGTGAATAATCCAACCTGCACAAAAATAGAGTTTCAAAATATCTTTCAAATTAAACCAAGCAATTTTCATTTTTTTGACAAGATTGCATCTCCAAAAAATAAGTCCTGAAAAATTATCAATAAAGCATCTACCTTATTAACTTGTGTCACAACAGCTTCTAAAACTTCACCTTTGAAAGGTCGAAAAACTATTGCCTGCAAGAGAATATAATTTTATGAACAGTTTAAGCAGTGTGTAAGCAACCATTCATTGACACAATGTGAACACCACCCATTAATTCCAATTCGCTGTGATACCAGGTACAAAGGTAGGTGGCCCCAGCCTTTGCCCGAAAAGGGGGCTAGCTCCCCGATGAGGGGGCTTATAACGTAAATTATATTGTTATCTATGCTTGACCAGATTCCTTATCTTCATGTCGTGTTGGTCTTTATTGGTTCACGACGGTGCATAGCTTTGAATCTATCGACAACCATTTGCAGATTAATTCTGCTTCCTTTTTCAGGGGTGGATCTACTGTAGGATTCTGGAATAGGAGGGGGCGATAAATTGGCCGAAAGCCGATTCAGTCAACGCCGAAGATGCGTAGCCCAAGTGGGGCATCTGGGGTACCCCCAAGAAAAATTTTGAACTCTAGATGCCCTCAGATGCGATTTCCAAGAATCTGGGGGGAGGCATAATTTTCTTATATAATCATGTATTTTTGCGCACGAAACACTAGACATCGTTATGCAACTTTCCGAGTGTCCCATTGAAGTCAATTTTGGCGTTTCCACAAATTGATAATTGCCGATGTTTTGGAAGGTTGTCCAAAAACAGGGGGCTGCGGACGTGAATGTTGCAACTTCATGGAAGAGGGCGCATTTTCAACTGGAAACCGAAATGGAGGCAAAGTGGCAAAAAGAAGTCATCCATCGCCAAACAGTACTTCTCTGGACTTGCCCTTTCATCCTATCAAAGATGACTTGGGCAAGTCCGGCACTTCCCGACAGATTGGAAGGACTTTCCCGATGGGGGCTAGAGTTCAAACAACAACGAGGGGCTGTAGCCCCCTAGCCCCCACCTGGCACCAGAAAATTACAGCTCCAACTCCAATATTATCGATAGTTGTAACAGCAATAACAAAACCATACCTGAAATACGAAAAAGATTATTTAATTGAAACCGACACCATTGATTTCCAGCATGGGGTTTGAACTTTTGTTCTCAGTCTGGTTAGAACTTTTAAGAAAACAATAGAATTGACTACTATTATCATAATGCAACATATATCTATTGTTTCTATGGTGTAGTTTTGCTTGACATATTCTCCAGCTAGCTGTAATCATAAATAGGTAGTGGGGCCGGGTCGTCAAGGCACTCATCTCACAATCATAAGGTTGTGGGTTTGAATCTCCTTGCAACTTTCCACAAGCCTTAAATCAACCCAGTTGCGAATCCTTCTGAGGGGGGTAAATGAGTATCCTGGGTATTCATTTGAGAATACCTGTCTGGGGGGCATGCTGCAGGTCCACATCAGCAGTAATATTGCCATAACCTAAACCTCCATTACCAGATTAACATGCTTGCTTTGCATAGGCTAGGTACACTGCATGTACCTTATTGTTAGCCATAAATCTACAGCATAGAAATTTAAGTTTCTATTGTTTTTTACATTCTTTAATCTTCAGCGTTTTTGACCTGGCGTATACATGGAATGCACTCATCCAGACTGGAGTCTAAGCCCTTGATGCCACAGATCAGTAGGGGACAGAACAATAGAAACTGGTGCAAATATGTGGCATCTAGCACACACAAATCGCAACAGGGTGCACCCTTGGCAATTCGGAATGCAACCTGGCCAATCCAACAAATAAACCCTTGATGTCTCTTTGACAACTATTGTACCATTGTTGAATGCCTTTGATACTTACTTCCCAGTGCAAGTTCCTTCTACCTCGGTGAACAACTTCTGTTTAACAGTGTGCAATAAATTTGGTCCAAAATATCGAGGATGGAGGAGGATATCATGTTCCAGTGAAATCTGAAAGTAAAATAAAAACATTTTCAAAATAAAAGTAACTGGTGTAGTGATATACCGTAACAAGATTGCTCATTTCTGAATGCTGCACATGCATGATCGATATAATTCAGGGTGCATTCCGTGTTACCGCCAAGCCGGAGAATACACCAACCAAATCGCCCTTCACGCCAAAGAAACAATAGGTCTATTGTTTTATAATTGAAATAACAGGCTAGGCTATTGTTTTTTGAAAGATCCACGCTGGTACGCCAATAAAATTTCATACTCCATGCTGGGTATCTCTGGCGTGAGCTACATGGAATGCACACTGGGGTATAATGAAAGATAGCATAATTCAAACTGTATATAAAAAAATTAAATAAAAATAAAAAATTTAACAATATGAAAAATTCAATTCTATATAACAATTTCCTTTGCGAAAAGGCAAAATTTCACAAATTGTTAGCTTTGTCAATGTGAATCGATTAATTTTCAAGTGTTGTAAAAATTGAAGCCGCTTAAGCAAATCTTTAAGGCCCGAGTTAAAGTTAGGCCCATTCTACTTACATGATAAAACATTCTTAGAACACCAATTTCCAGTCAGCTTCACCGATTAATATGACAAAATTAGACGAGCAACATCAAAAATATTCTGTTGGTTACTGTTAATTCTTTGATATCCTTTACATCAGCAAAATATAGCTTATTTACTTCCTGAGAAATTCGCCATGACCTCGCGGTGGACGGCCATGTTTTACATTGATCGCGCCTTCGACCCAGTCTCCTTTCAAATTTGGGTTGATGAATGACAACAACGGTTGCCCCGGATTGTTTAAAGGTACCCTCTTATGTAATTATTTCTTTCCTTTAAAATGCATTATTGAGACAAAAAATCTGCATAATTTTAATTCTATATCTATATAGTAATATTTTGTGGGAACATGCTGCAAAATTTGAATGTTTAACTTGAAATTCGATAGTATTTTTGCATGCGTGTCCTTGAAAAACGGGGGTAAAATATTGTACATTTTAAATCTAAAAATTGACTTCAATCTCTTAGTAAAATGGCGTTCACCATATGCTTGAAGACCTTGAACTGCTAAAAAATCAAGAGAGAAATTTTCTTATCTCAAGGAAACCATAAGATTTTGGATAAAGAGCAAGTTATAAATATGAACAAGAAACATTTTCAGAAGAAGAAAGCGAAATTTTCTCAAAAAGATGAAGAAAAAAGTGCTGAAAAGGCAAAGAATTATGACGAAAGTTCGCCTGTCATTCAAAGCTTTCTAGGTTTTCAAAAAGAGCTGGATCAAAGATACGACAAAAGAGAGCGTTTGGTAAAACTAAGCAGAGACATCACAATTCTCAGTAAACGCATAATATTCCAACTTCACAGATGCTGTGGGGAGACGAACTGTGATGAAATTTTGAGTGAAGTTGAACAGAAACTTGTGGAGGCAGGAAAGTTGCTTGAAAAAATGGCAATTGAATTGAATGATGAGGATTCCTATCAGTTTGCAAGGGCTTGCACAGGGGGGCTACAGGAATTCGTTGAAGCTGTTACATTTCTGCATTATATCAAACATAACAAGCTTCTGAGCTATGAGACCATTTGTAGCAATTATCTATGTTTCCAGGAAGGAAACAACCCAGAAACAAAATCCGCTTTGTTACTAAGACCTATGGACTATATCCTAGGTGTTGCTGATTTGACGGGAGAGCTAATGCGACTGGCTATCAATTGCCTTGGCAACGGAGAGCAGGAAAAGTCACAAGAAATTTGCTCATTTTTGAGAAAAATTCATGATGAGTCCTTACTTGTTTCAGGGAGAGATCTCAGAGATTTCAATCAGAAGATAAGAGTTATGAAGCAAAGTATGCACAAAGTTGAAAATGCATGTTATACAGTGCATTTGAGGGGAAAGGAAGTACCAAAGAATATGCTGTTTGATTTGATCAAAATGAAAGATAGCTCTGAACAAGCTGAAGTTTTGTGCAGCTAAAGATATTTGATTAAAAAATTAGTTTTCAGTTATACAGTGATGTTAAGTTTTGTTTCATTATACTTGTAAAGTTTCACACACATGAACTGATTTGTGAATGTCGCCTTATTACACAAAAAATGATTGTGTGCATAATTAAGCTAGATAACAAGAATGCTCCTTGATTCTTGCCACAGTACACGCTTTTTTTTTTATAAGGAACCACTTTATAAGGAACCTACATGTAGAAGGCCCGAAAATTTAAAGAACTTATACTACTAGAGAGAAAATAACTAAAGAACTTTTTATTGTTGAATAGTATTATCACTGCAAATAATCAAGAATTAGAAAGCTGGTTCCATTCATTTGCAGTCGAAAATCAGGTAAATTGTACGTTAAGCATGTATCAAACGTTTCGTTGAGTAGTCTCGAGCTTTTCTCACATGCAAGTGTCTCTCTTTATTGTTAAGACCACTGTATGTGCAGCTAAAATTAAGGAACTATTAAGGAACTTTTTGAACTAAAATTGCCTCAAAAGAGGTACAAAAATAAGGAACTTTAAGAACTAGGCCTTGAGGTAGGTTCCTTATAAAAAAAAGCGTGTATTTCTGTATACTTCCCTTGCATGTTAGGAGCATTGAGGCTTAAAGCGTGGCTTGATTTCAGAATTTTTAATGAAATCTGTGTGGAATGGCACATTTGAATTTTCCTTTGTTATTGTCCTTTTTTTATTATGTGCTTGCACCAGCCATAATGCAGACAAACGATTAATTATGTTTGCAGTTAATAATTTGTAGTAAAGTACATTAGAGTGTGGGCTTTTACTGTGTTGTGTAAATGTAACTATAACTACCAGAAACATTTTAAGCTGCAAAAACTTGATTTTACATTCTAATCACATACATACTGACATTATTATTTGGAGTTTCATATTCATAAGACTTGTTTTATTCTTATTAGTTAACTAGAAATTATTTTTCGGATTCTTCACTCTCAGCTAATGCCGATTTAAGTCCAATTTTCCGCAGTTCTTCAATAAGTTCTCCATTTTGGTGCATTTGTATCATGATATCACAGCCTCCAACGAACTCTCCGTTCATATAAACCTGCGGGACAGTAGGCCAATTTGAGAACTCCTTAATCCGTCTCCTTAGGACTTCGTCATCCAAAATATTAAAAGCTGAAAAATCCTCAACTCCATGCATTTCAAGAATTTTTACAACTGCCCTGCTGAACCCACACATTGGTTCGTCAGGGGTTCCTTTCATAAAAACAACTATCTTGTCTTTGTTCACTGTTTCTGTCAGAGATTCGTTGCTCCATTTTGTGGAACAGCCGCGAAATGCTGTAAACATTGCAAGCTTAGGCCCATTTTCTGCCAGCAGGCTGGGCCTAGTCAGTCTTCCTGCTGCTTGGCTGAAACCAACGATGCTCCTGAAAATCGATTTTTGCATCTTCAAATTTACTGAAAACCTTCAAAATTAGTTTCCTTTACGTTTATATAAGCGAGAAAACTTAAGCTGAATTCTCTATATCAGTTACGTAAGTCAAAACCGCCATAAAAAGCAAGCAACTTTACTTTTTCGATTTCGTTTCTCGTGGTCTGAGGCGAACTTGCGCAAGTCCCTCCCACCTCCTCCTCTTCCAGGGGGGGTTTTCTTGAACTTTATTTATCAGATGCCTTGTAAAAAGTAAAATTTATGACCAAAAGATTTAATTTTTTTAAAAGAATTAGCAATTCTTGAAATAAAAAGTTACTCTGAGAGCTAAAACTTGATCAATCTACCTTTCCTTGGAAATTTATGTAGCTTAAGGGCCCCTGGACTGCCCCCCTCGCTGACATATCGCCCACGTGAGCTTGAATTCGGTTCGGTGGACTTCTTCTGTTGCTGTTGCTGCGCTTCAGCACAACCACATAAGAAGCACAACCAAACCAAGGGCAAAGACAGAAAAGTAAAACCGAAAATATTAATTATCTAAAAACCAAAAAAGTAGTAGGTAGTGCTGATAATTTCTGCAATGAACTAGGTAATAAATTCAGCTAATCAGCTAATTATTCTAAATATTAGCCGAGAAATAATGGCGCTTTCTCGAAGCTTCCTCAGTGCTGCAAAAAGGTGCCTAGGCCATCAGCATCATGACTCTTGCAAAAGATTACTCCCAAGACTTTCGGTAAAATTTTACATTAATTACTGTTAATGAGAAATAGAATTGGTATACTGTTATATTTTTTGAACATTTTATTGTGTGATTGAATTTGAATGCCTTATTATCTTTTTTTTCAGTTGACACAGAAAAGATATGGCCATTCTCCAAGACCAGTGATTGTCTACGACATTGAAAAACCTGCTTTTGACATACAAAAATATGATAAAGAAGGTATGTACCTGGTTGGAAAACATGCTCGCACTCAACAACTATGCTCACACCCCCCCTATTGTTTGACTTATTGTTATGTTAATTACTCTATTGTTTTCCCAATCTGCTTGCAACTACGCATAGGCCAAAACTTGCATGTTTTCCAGTCTGGTATTTGTACATTTCAATAATGACTTCAATCTCCATTAATTGCTCTTTAAAGTGATGCAGCATCATTATTTGATCCAGCGGGCCCGTGGTGTCAGCAGCTCAGTGAGGTTGGGGTTTGAGCCACAGCCACAGTAGCATCACAGCAAGGCGTTGAAGCCTGGGCTAGTTAACATATAGCTGAGGTCCTAGCAACTGGCGCTGAATACACCATTTCACATATAGTTAAAAAGGTTTCTGGTCAACTCACCAAACTGCCCTCACAACCAAATGAGCACAGGTTTAGGTCAAGTTGCCACTTTGTTCTTCTCAATTGGCCACACCTTCCTGGTCAACTTGCTTCAATTCAAATTCAAAGGAAAACTGTTTTGTTAAGTGTTTCTTCGTGAAAATCTTGTGAAAAGCTTCTAGAAAACATATCACCGATTTATTTACAATTATTGGGGTTTTTGTCTCTGTTTATCATGCTTACAGCGTCAACTTGTTCATTTAAGTGTGGCAAGTTATCTTCTCAAGCATGTTGACAGCATTGAAAGTAAGTTGACAAGAAAAGATGACAGGGCAACAACTAGACTGTTGCAGACTGGACAATCACCTTTTCAATTAAGGGCTTCAATTTCAAACAATTTGAAAATTGCTTGACTCAATTTTGACTTCAGACTTGAATTCAGCACTCTATGCCATTATCATGATCATTATCATCATTATAGTTATCATCATCATCATCACCATTGTCATCATTATCATAATCTTCGTCATTCCTCATATCATATTCTCAACATTATAATCACCATCATCATCATCATCATGAATAACAATCAATCATCATCATCAACCATTATCATCGTCATTATCACCATTATCACCATTATAATAACGATCATCATCATCATCATCATCATAATCACCACTATCATCATCCTCCTGTCAGGCCACTTGTCAATTGTTTACAAAATAAAGCAGTCGGGCAATGGCAATGATATAATTGTTTTGTCATCTTTTTAGAATCTTTCAGTCCTTCCGTTGTAAGTTTTATGAAAGCAAGATATTTAGAAAATGATGGTGGAAGAGCAGCAGTTGTAACAAACTTTAAAGACGGATCACCAGTTGGAATGATTCAACTCAATGACTTTGTATTTGGTACAAATCCAAGGTTATTGTTTACATTTTATTTCAGTTCATTCTCATAAGTTGTTTAGTTGTATCATCAAACCAGTGTGTATTAAAAAAATGAAATTACTAAATGAAGATGAAGGCAGTACAGCTTTGTTAAAGCGAAAATTTTCAATAAACACCTACAAATTTATCTATAACTTTAATACAAAATTTCAGACAGAATTAACTTTTACAAAAACATGTAAACAGTTTCTAGCAAATGAAAACCTTCACAAAAACGTTTTGATGTTTATGATTATTCTTTACAGCAAAAGTTTAACTTTGTTTCATAAGGTTTCCAAAATACTTTCAAACAAAAATGATTTTGATTTTAGGTTTACTTTCATGCAAGTTAAAAATGTTAAGGAATTACTTGTTCCAGACAGTAATTTTTTTTGTTAAATTGTCATTACAAAAAGAACTTGGTTTCAGAAAATATTTTTGAAGTAATGTCTAATGCCAGAACTGATGTCAATCAGAATTTAGAATTTACTTAATGCTAAGTACTAAATGGTTAATCCAAATCTTAGTACTTTGGCTAAGTTTCCCATTTAAATCTGCATTTATCAAGTTACGTTCGAGATCTTTTTTTAACTGTAATTGTTATGCATGTTAAAACTGCAAATAGCCTCATATGAAAGTGTTATGACTAAGTTCTCAGCAATATTGGTAGCTACTATGACGTTTTGGAGTCTTGCCATCAGGCTTTATACGGTCCACATTTGGATGATCGATCAAAGTGACAATGGTTCTAATTCTGCAAAATGTTATCTTGCTAACTTGGGCTAATATTTTATCATTGAGTAGACAAATTTACAGCGTAAACTTCTGATCAGCATTTTGACCAAATAGTTTTACAAGTTAGATTTGAAGATTTTCAAATGCCCAGAACAAATTTTCGAATCCTGTTTGCTTTGAAGGTCATATTGCAATTACTCATGCTTTCAACTAGATTTGACAGGTTGAAATTCTATCAATGCTTAGTTATATTTCTCATCAACATTCTTTAACAATTTGACTATTAAGGCACATGAGTAAAAATCTATTTAAATTTTTGCTTACAAGTAATGCAAGACATTTTGACAAACATTTAGAATCTTACCAAGCATTTTATTTTTCTTTCACAGGGAACAGCGTGTGTTAAAAACAGAGCCCAGGTCAGAGGCGGTGGTAGAAAACCAAGACCACAGAAAGGAACTGGAAAGTCAAGACAAGGAAGCATAAGAGCTCCCCATTATAGAGGAGGTGATCTTAATTTTTGCAAAATTTTGTCAAACCATCTTTGTTTCAGCCATCGATTTGAAGGCGTTTTCCGTTTAGCTTGGTCCATAACAGTGATTTTTGGTTTGAATAATTTTGTACTTTTAGTACGGTCGGGAATTGTCGTTCCTTTTTACCTCAGAAACCGTACTAGTACCCTTGATACAGGATTTATGATATATGGTATGTGTGCTAAGGTCAAGTCAGGTCAGATAATGACAAGTCAGATCAGGTAACATCTGGTCTGGTCAGACATGGTCAGGTCGGGTCAGGTCAGGTATGGTCAAGTCAAGTAATTTTAGTAATTTCAAATCAAGAAGTCTATCAAAAAAGGATATATAAGTTATTAGTGCTAAAATTAAAATAATATAATGACATGAATTTATTTGAATGTGCAGTGTTTTTTGGTAAAATTCTCTGTTTTATTCCTTTTTTTGCTTCTTTTTTCAGGTGGTGTGGTCCATGGGCCTATTCCACGAAGTTACAAATATGATTTGCCGACGAAGGTGCAAAGGATGGGCCTAAGAGCTATCATGTCATGCCGTTATGCACAGGTAAGATCCATGCAAATGCATTTCGTGGGTTCTTGAAGGCTTTGTCAGGTCGGGTCAGATTTGGCAAGGTCAGTTCAGGTTAGGTCCTGACAAGTCAGATCAGATCATGTCACGTCAAGTGATGCAAAGTGAAGTCAGATCAAGTCAGTTCTGGTTGGGTCAGATCAGGTTCTGACAAGTCAGATCCGATCACGTCACGTCAGGGTCAACTAAGATCAAGACAAGTCAATGTCAAGTCACGTCGCTTCAAGTCAAGTCAAGTCAAATCAAATCAAGTCAAGTAAAATCAAGTCCGATTAAAATCTAATGTCGTGTCCAGTCAATTCAATGTCAGGTCAGCTTGTTTCAAGTGACATCAAGGCAAGTTAGGTCAAGTCATGTAAAATCAAGTAAAGTCACGTCCAGTCAACTCTACGTAAAGTCACGTCGCTACAAGTGATGACGCCTAATTAATTGAAGTCAAGTAAAGTCAAGTCGAGTCAAATGAAATTGCATCAAGTAATGTCACGTCCTGTCAAGTCAATGTCAAGTCACTTCGCTTCAAGTGACGTCCAGTCAAATCAAGTCAACTCAAGTTTTGTCAAGTAATCATTGTTTTTACTGAGTTTTTCATGGATTTCAACTTCGATTATGCTCTATTTGCAGGGAGATCTGTTTGTTGTGGAAAACTTTGATAATCTGAGTCCATATGAAGAGGTATTGCAGACTTTTAAAACACATTTAGTTTTCCTAATTCCTTCTCTTAATTAAAATTTGCCATTGCGTTCAAAATTTGATGTCGTTCAAAATTTGATATCCATGCCTTGAAACATCGTAGGATATGCTACCAATATTGAAAGAAAGAGGATGGGAAAGAGCGACATTGGTTGATGGGTGAGTCTAAGAATGCCACTCCTACCTCAAGTTGCCATATATACCTTATCTTGCCTTATGTTTAGACTTATTACATTCGTCGTAGTCTACGCTCCTCCACACTACACCACCCCTCTCCATTCTGAGGAAACAGCTGTATGTTGTTGTAGTTGTTAGCAGCTGTTTTCGAAAGAGTGGGAGGAAGGTAATAAGTCTACCTTATGTTGTCTTATATCCTAACTTTTCTTGTCGAAGGCCCTGGCCAAACGTTTTTAAATTTCCTTTACAACAAATGTTTGACCGATTTGGCCACGTCCAAAAACATTTTTCCAACATTTTGGAACAATGAAGCCTTTTCTAATGCGCAAACACGAACGCCTTGTTGTCAAGAAATGTTGCTGAGTGCCGAAAAGCTGCAAGTTGTTGAAGCATGACAATAACTAAAGAATTTATGACAAGCAATGTTGGAAAGGCGGCCAAATAATCAACCATTGATTGACAGGCAAAAGTAAGCAAAATTTGTGGCGTGATGTTTTTGAAAAAGTTGAAAAAGATTTTTGGTTGTCACAAGCAAAAATTGTTGGACGAGCAATATTTTTAGACGTGGCCAAACGGTCAAACATTTTGCTTGACAAGCAAATTTCAAATGTTTGACCAAAAATGTTTGATCGCTTGGCCAGGGCCTAACGTTGTTATGAATTTAACTTTCAGATTTGAGAATGAAGTCTTGAAAACTTCTACACTGAGAATGCCGAAAGTGATGGTTAATAATTGTCTAGGTAAAGTACAATTTAATAGTCTTTGAGTAGTATAAAGCTGCAAAATTACAAGAAACAACGAACGCATTTTTGAAATACTTAAAAAAGCCTCTTTTCGTCTGACACTCCTCAGAGTATAAACGTCAGAAATAGACCGCATCAAATGACTAAGGCGTAAGACGGAGTTTATACCCAGATGCAGATCGAAATGCACCAGTCAGAAAGTGAAGCTAAATTGGCATTTGAACACAAATCAGCTTGCAGTATACAGTGGGCAGATCAATATAATTAATTGAAGAGTCCAAGTGAGAAAACAAACTTTTTCTGTCTACACAGAGTCGGCCTTTTGGTTTTGATGTAGACAGATTTAAAACTCCAAAATGAAATAAAGATCTTGCTTTGCTAATGACTTTAAAACAATCCTCCCCTGTAATTTTCTTCATGATTTGATGTTGCAAAATGATGCTGCAAAAGTGGCGGCTGACATCTTCCCGATACTCTGGTGCAGAGCACCCGGTCCACGGTATGACGGGCTAAAAAATCGACCCGGTAAGGTACAAACGTAATCTGGGACATGGTACAATTTTAAGCCATAACATGTGCATGCGTGACATCACGAACAATGGCCAAAAAAGCCTGTACAACGGTACATTGATAATAGCTGTCACCCTCCCCCTCCCCACGCAAAAAATACTGCAAAATGCAATGTAAATTGTCTTCTCCTTTGCAGATATCAATGTTTTGGACATTTTAATCACAGACAAGCTTGTACTTTCACTTGAAGCTATTGAGTTTATTGAAAACAGACTTTGTGAAGACAACAGAATCATCACAGACCCGCTATATCAATTTCACACAAGCCGGCCTTCTACACAAGAAGAATTGGACCAAATTCGAGAAGAACGATACCAAGAATCGGACGAAAAAGAGGCAGTAAGGATTATGTAACAGAACTAGAACGAGGCCACACGTCATCCATCACCCCCTGGTTTGTTTTCTGCCTGGAAGGACAAAGTATCTCGTTAAACCAATGGCTGAGTATTATGATAGACACATTGCTATCCTTACTATTTCCCCCCTGTCTTTTTGTGTGACACTAAAAAGAACATTTTTGTGACTATGCTGGAATCCATTGTTGCTTTTTTGTTTCTCTACTTTCCTAATGTGTAAAGTCGCGGCTACACGTGCGATTTTTCACCTGTTCTTGTGACGCGACGCACCTTAAAATGTTTTGTTCTGAGAAATCCTGAGGTGTCTTCACACTGCGACAATCCTGCAAAAGATGCAAGTTCTGCAACAATCAACTTTTGTGATAAGAAGAATGGGTCCTAGAAAATCTCCAGCAAAACGCGCGAAAACAATGTACTGTGAAGCGATACCAATGCAAAATACCGATTTCGCCTTGCGACAATATCGGATACAAGCCGAAAAATGTCGCTTAAAAGCTCCCACAAGTCAATGTTCTGCGACCGTTTCTCTTTAGGTCGCAAGCTTGGGGACATTTTGGACACCGTGACTTAAGGACATTTTGTTCGAAAATCCCTAGCTGCACGCGCGACTTTCAGGTTTTACAGCCGCAGCGACAATTTTTTATCGTGTTTTCTCGCACATGTAGCCGCGACTTGATTTTGATGTTCTTCTGGCCTTATGACAGTGCGGTCAAATCTCCAGCGTATTCCTATAATAGACCATTTCGACGGGGGAGGCCTCCAAAGTTGAAACTGAAATATGCCCAAAAATGTTTCTCTTGTTTCTTGCAATGTTGAAGTTGTTTACTGCTCTAAGACAATTTTGCAACTGTCCATATATATGCATACTGTTAACCTTATTCATTCCAAAAACCAGAGAATTCGTTTCGTGCTGCTTCATATTTCGTTCAGAACTTTGACAGGCAGGGGCGCAAATGAGGGGGGGTGTGGGGGGGTGTGACACCCCCCCAATAATTTTGCCAACCGGTCCCAGTAGCTACTTAATAGTGATAAAGTCGGTCCCGATCCGGCTCTGAACTAAATTATTTCCATTTTCAATAGTAATAAACAGAGTTGTACCCGAAACCCAAAGAAAAATCGGTAAAAAATTGCTCTCATGCAGACCATTGAACATTGAACTTAATTCACCACGCTGTTTTGCATAGCAGGAGATAGTGATGATGTTTTCTTGAAAGAACAAATTAACAAACAAAAGGGCCAGAGCAGCTAGGCGGGACAACTTTCGGCCAATTGCAACCCAATCCCTTCATGACAGTACAATGTATTGGTGTCAATACTGCCGTTAGTCAGGAGATGCCTAGCTGTACAACAAAGACAAGTTGTGTCAGCCATTTCTGGCCTTATTTTTTATGTTTCTGGACAATTCCGGGCGTCAGGCGACAACATCGACATAAATTTTGACAAAACTTTTGTTTCTTAGGTTTTCTTCAACAGCTGGGCTGCGCAAAAAATACATTAAAAGAGTCCTGAAATGGTCACCAGAGCGATTCTAGCAACCCAATTTTTCAAAATTTTCCGGGGGAGCATGCCCCCGAACCCCCCTAGGTGGGTGCGCTTTTCGGCACACAAAGACCAATACCCTTCGGTCCCACTTCATGACACCCCCCCTATAATTTTTTCGATTTGCGCCCCTGTTGACAGGAGGGATCCACTTTGGACCAGTCGGGTCTGCGCGCAGCCTGCTGCCACCAGCATTGTGGATGAAGTTTTTATTTCTCACATTGCACGTCATAATCTGCATAAGTCGACCACGTTCTAGTGCTGATTGCTGATGCTGACCAAAAGATGGCGGCCCAATGGTACAAGTTAGAAGAAAGCGTTAGTGAGTGAGCTGATTTGGATATTGCGAAATATCAGATAGACTAAAAAAATGAAATCAAGGTTCACTACTTTGGATCTGAAAGCTGCCCTTGCAGAGATCATACAATGGTAAGTACAGTAGCTGTAGATGTCAAAAGTGGCCTAAAATGTATTAAAATCTGACTGGGCTTGGGCTTTGGAAGTTTCTTGAAACATTACAAGCTTATTGACATATTTATTCATTTTTCGTAGCGAGGCAGTTGGATTGCGAGTGGTAAATGTTTATGATATTGATGCAAAGACATACTTGATCAAATTATCAACGTAAGTTTTGTTTTTTTTTGATGATGATCGATGATGATGATGATGATGATGATGATGATGATGATGATAATCATAATGATAATGATGGTGATTATCATTATTATGATTATGATTACAATGATAGTGATGATGATGATGAGGACATTGATGATGATGATGATGGTCATGATGATGATGATTGAGATGATAATTATGATAACGATGATAGTCCTGATAATGATAATAATGATCGTGATGCTAATGATGCCAATAATGATGATGATGATGATGATGATGATGATGATGATGAAGATTATGATGATTATCGCAACAATGATTATAATTATGATTATGATAGTGTTTTAATGATGATGATGATGATGATGATGATGAAGATGATTATGAAGATGATGATTATGATGCTAATGATGATGATAGTGTTTTAATGATGTTTATGATTTGTTTTTGCAGTGGTGATAAAAAGCTGGTTATTCTCATTGAATCTGGTAATAGAATTCATTTGACTGAATTCGATTGGCCAAAAAATTTGATGCCATCTGGTTTTTCCATGAAGGTATAAATTCTTCATTTTGCCATGCACACCGAAGCCTTGAAATATTAGTTACTCGCCTAGATTTTTCCACCCCAATCTGGAAATTATGTGTCCTGTGCGCAGTTGGGATCCCATTTATTTAGGGTGGTGTAAACGGATAAGAGAGTACATTTTGTCACAAGCCTGCTGACTCAATTTTTCCTGTATTTCTGTATGCATTTGTAATGTATTGTATACTAAAGACAGTTGATAACTATTCAATATCTTTTTGCAGTGTCGAAAGCATTTGAGAGGCAAAAGATTATCATCTGTGAACCAACTAGGTGTTGATCGAATTGTAGATTTCTGTTTTGGCTACAATGAAGCTGCACATCATTTCATTGTGGAACTTTATGACAGAGTAAGTGAGTTGAATATGCTTAAAGTCCTGGCTAAACTAGGAGACATGTTGTGCATGACATTGTCATATGTGACATGTCCCTTCGATGTCTCACAGTTTAGCCACCTCAGACACTTTGTGTAGTTTGTGACAAGATTTGTAGTGAGATACATGCAATTGTTTCTTGGAGACAACAGAAACTTTTCTTGTCTTCGTGACTTAGTGGATATGTTGCTCACTTGTCACTCGCATGTTAAGCCTTCTTAGGAGACATGCCAAATACAACGTCACATGTGAAATGTCTCCTTTAGCCATAGCTTAAGTGACTTGAAACATACAGTGAATCTCTATTCTAATGTATTTCAGATGCATATTTGAATTGTATAAATTGTCTCTTCTAGGGAAATATAATACTAACTGATCATGAATACACCATTCTTCAACTATTGAGAGTGAGGAAAGATCATGATGATGTTCGGTTTGCTGTTAGAGAAAGATATCCTGTAGAGAAAGCAAGAAATGCAGAACCAATGATCACACAAGAAAGGTTATTAGAAGCTTCACATCTTCAATTCTTGCATGATTTACTCAGTCTGAGTTTTTGTACCGCAGTCAAAGTGTGGCAAAGTCAGTTGGAAAACTGACATAAATTTCTTTACTGTTCTACCACTTTCTCGCAAAAGCAGAGCTAGAGCTCCAGCTGTGCTCGTTAGTTAGTTAGGCACACACACTTGCTGTCTTCTCAAGGTTTGGGTTTCTATGCCAAGCACAGGATGTCCAGGGCTAATCTAAACATTGAGACCCCGATCCTTCCTCTAGATGTGACTACACCTCGTTATTCCTTTGCTTTTTCCTGGAATTACAGAGAGCTGGGGACTCTCCTTACTCTTTGTAGCAAGTCTAACCTTGGTGGGAATCAAATCATAGATTGCGTGTCCGACTCGCTCCCCACTTGGCCCTTCTAACCACTAACTGTGCTCTGTAGCGACCCCCCTGATGCGTCAGGGATTGAATAGCTGATAGCTGCTTTAATGAAAAACTTGCACTTTCAATTCCAGATTGGTTGAATTACTTCAAAATGCAAAACCTGGTGATCAACTGAAAAGAATATTAAATCCACAATTCAGTGAGTCCAAGTTTATAAATACTGTTGTTGGACAAAAATGCCTTTAAAAGACGACTGCTTATGTTAGACATTGTCGAGGTTTTAGAGCAGAATACGAGTTTCATTCCCATTTATTGCATACGAAAATTGCCTACTCATCTTTAAGTTTTCCGTGATTAGTGATTAGTTATTGTTAGAATTTGTTCCTGGAAATGGAACTTGCATATAAGAGTTGTTTATTGGTGAAGGTGAAGGTGAAGGTTAATGATGTTTTAGCGCCAGTCGCTAGGATCTTAG
The DNA here is from genome assembly GCA_014526335.1 of Chrysaora quinquecirrha. Classification (NCBI taxonomy): domain Eukaryota; kingdom Metazoa; phylum Cnidaria; class Scyphozoa; order Semaeostomeae; family Pelagiidae; genus Chrysaora; species Chrysaora quinquecirrha. Next base: position 744,371 of record JACTAT010000021.1, read on the forward strand.
TAGTAGGTTAACTAATCGAGACCTCGACCCTGCCTGTGACGCTACCGTGGCTGGGCTCGAACCCTGACCACACTTAGCTTCTGACACCACGAGTCAGCTGGATTACACCAAGACGCCACAATTTGTTGCTTGTTTGCGGGATACAGCATTGCTTTTACTTGGACTTTAACTAATCGTATAGGTTTCGAGCTGTATTCCACAACGATCAAACATTGTTGGTCCAACCTTTGAGATTTGCTTTGCAAGCAATGTTTGAACGCTTGGTCACGCCACAAAACAATGCTTGACAAGCAAAAATAAGCTAATTTTGTTGCACAATGTGTTTTGACATCCAAAAACATGTTAACTTGATGCAAGCAAAATATGTTTGACAAGCGTTGTTTGACAAGCAATGTTTGACAAGCAATGTTGTGCGAAATGATCGATCGGTCAAACATTTTGCTTGTCAAGCGAATTTCAAATGTTTGACAAACAATGTTTGATTGTTTAGCCAGGGCCTGATGTGTGGAATTGTCTTGATAAAAGCACTATATGGTTGGTGTTTTATTTTTTCTTGTTTCTCTTCGTCCCTAGTTTATGGACCCGCTCTTCTCGAACACTGCTTATTAGAAGCTGGGTTTCCAAGTGGCTGTAAAATTGGAGAAGAATTCGAAATAGATAAAGGTTTGTGAATAGTTGAAGCTTTTTGTTATTCCGAGAGTAATCATGCCAATCATATATATGACGCTCCAAAACCTTGTTTTCCTATTGTTCGGCAAGATAAATGCGAAGCAAATCTGCAAAGGAGCTACTGTGGCATCTCATGGTTAATTTTTTTTAAAAGGGATATTTTTGTTGCTGTGGAAAGATTACCTTCTGATCGGTGTTTTACGATCTACACCTGGGTATAGATTTTGTCTTATGGCCTGATTCAACTAAGGAGACTTGTCACGTGCGACATTGTCGATTCGATGTCTCCCAGTTAAGCCTTCTCGGAAACTTTGTAGCGCGCTGCAAAATTTGCAGTGAGAGCCACGCAAATGTCTGTGGGAGACAACAGAAACATTTCTTGTCTCCGCGATTTTTGGGACATGTTGCTTGCTTGTCAATCCCATGTTGAGCCACCCTGAGAGACACGCTGCATACAATGTCGTGCGCGACATGTCTCGTAGTTTAGCCACAGCTTTAGTAAATTATTTCGGACTGTTTCTAGCGATTATACTCTGCAGAATGCCAGACGAAAAAAGCTGTCCAAAAATTCTTCTGCTGTTTCTCGCAATATTGAAATTTTGTGCTACTCATACAAATTTTTTCCTAAAAGGGTCCATCAGAGCAGACATGTTGTGAGATTGTTTATGGCTGTCTAGTCGGGTTGTATACTTATTGAAGATGACTTCGCTTTATTTTCAGATGTGACTCGACTGTTGTCTGCATTAGAAGAAGCAGAGAAAATTATGACAAATATTTCAACGTCTGGAGAAAAGGTTCGTAGCTGTACCAAGCATTGAATGGTTTGTATTGCATAAAACGGGTATATTTCTACAAGCTATTTTTGAACTACCGTTTCATCCCTTAAGCTTCTTTAAAACGAATTTTTGGGGCATTTTCGGACAATTGTTTCTAGCCTGAAGATTTAAGATCTGTCTGGTCAAGCAAGATAAAATGTTTACTTGAAGTAATGCGTAAGTTTTATATAGCAAGCCAGCTCAGCTAACCTTGCTTTGAAATCTGCCCAAATAAACGCTTTGAAAAATCTTGTCGCCTAATCGAGCTATCTTGGCCTATTAGGCTGGCTCATCTCCCTAAATTGGCGCTCTAATTGTATTTGATCTTCAAGCTGCTATTGTTATTGTATTCTTCTGACCATTCTTAGTTCCAAAGATGATTTCAACAGCTTTTTTAATTTTTCATTCTTAACAGGGCTTCATCGTTCAGAAAAGAGAAACAAAACCAAAGTTAAAAAATGAAGATTCTTCTGAGGAATTACTAACGTAAGACTGTATTTGGGGTTAGATAAGAAAACAGAAAAAAGAGTGTGAAGCGGAGGAGAGCCTTGGGCTGCATAACTTTGAGAGTTACTCGGCGAACATCATGGCTCAGTGGAAACGTCGTTGGCTCTTTAGTCATGCAGTCCAGGTTCGAATCCCATCTGTTGTGGTATGCCACTTGTGGAAAAATCTATCCTAGTTTTAACCATTCATGACAAATATATATTAATATGTATGGTACTGAAGAAGGCTCAACATAGCCGAAACACAAAAGTCAAACGGGAGGAGAGCCTTGCGCTGTATGACTCCGAGAGTTACTCAGCGATTTCATTGAGCTCTATAGCTCAGTAGAAACGTCGTTGGCTCTCTGGTCATGCAGTCCATGTTCGAATCCCAGCTATAGTGGTATGCCACTTGTGGAAAAATCCATTCTAAAGACAAGGATAGGCTAAATCTAATATCGTACAAAACAAAGACCTCTTTTATCTGAATAACTTGCATTTTATGCACTGCTGTTTGTGAAAAACAGGAAGCCATTTAAAGAAAAAATTTCCTTTTATAATTCTAATTCTAAATTTCTGTTTTGCTTTAAAGGTATACAGAATTTCATCCATACTTATTTAAACAATATCAGAACAACCCATTCAAGGAACTGCCTTCTTTTAACAAGGTAATTCTCAACTTTTGTTAGTTTCCTGGTTCAGCTGAATCTCTCATAATCTCCTTAGATGTAAACGGTGCCTACTTTTGTCTTGTCCAAACTTTGTACTGATACGAGACAGACTCAATTGCCCTCCACACACCAAAATGGTAATTCGAAATTGCAATAAAAACCGGAAAGATCTTTGGACATACTAAGTCGGACATGCACTTCAGACATAGTGATTCTCTTTCTCTGCTGATCCCATTTTAATCATCGCCAAAATCTCTCAACCTTAGGGCCTGTTTATATGGACAAAATCATCCCACCTTCCAGCCCGTCAGCTGAGCAGTGGGACGAAATTTTCAAGAGTTTATATGTAGAATTCCATCCCACCTTCCAGCCACTTGTCTCGTATTTCCGCTTTTGTTTAATTTTTTTCAGACAATAGGATTATGTCTGGCGCTTGCGCATAATGAGCAATTTCATCCCACCGTCCAGCTTTCATCCCACCTTCCAGTGTCTATATGAGAGAATTTCATCCCACCCAGGTGAGATCCCACCTCTCAGCGAGTGAGATCTCACCTGACCGGGATGAAACGTTTTCCATATAAACAGAAGATGAAAATCACAAAGGTTTGTATTGGAAGGTGAGATCTCACCTCTCAGCTACAGGGCTGGAAGGTGGGTTGATTTTCCCCATATAAACAGGCCCTTAATTTGTGTTTTTCAGGCAGTTGATGAGTTTTTCTCGCAACTCGAGAGTCAAAAACTGGATGTAAAAACATTACAACAAGAAAAATCGGCTTTGAAAAAATTGGAAAATGTCCGACAGGATCATGTTAAGAGGTTGGAAGCACTTCAGAAGTCACAGGTAGTGTTTTTTCTAGTTAACAGGATTTTCTCTTTTGCAGTGATTGATATTAAGCCCCCTGCCAAACGTTTTCATTCATTCATTCATTCATTTTTATTTGTAGAAATACAATTTACAATAATAAAATGTACTCCACACGGCCCAAGAAAAGCAGAGCTTATCTTGCTTGGGCCGCCACAAAGCTAACAAAACTAACAATTATTAAATTCTAAAAATATTGGTTATAATCATAAAAAAAAGGTTGCGCATAATAATAATATTAATTGATATCATAGTTTCTTACTTGCTTTAAGTATAACCGACTAACATTAAGGGATAACTTAAAATAATGAATTTTTCTAATATTCTGAAAAAGGGAATAAGGTTTTCTCATCTCTGTTCGCTGGTCATTTTTTGTTCGGGATATTAATAGCTTTCAAAAGTTAGGTTCTTAAATTTTTTGCTAAAAGCCTTTCCATTAGATATTAGTTTTAGTGACTCCGGGAGGTTATTCCAAAGTCGAGCACCCATATTTCTTATCATTTTATTTCCCCAAACTTTGTTGAATCGATGAACTTTATAGTTATGCTTTTGTCTAGTTTCGTATTTATGAGAGTATTCGTTAGTCTTAAAGTAATTTTGAAAGATATCTGGAAGGTTTTTTGCTTTAAAGTGCACATGATGCATTAATTTTAAAACTTTAGAGTTATACAAGTCACCAATTTTTAGAGTTTTAGATTCCTTATGTAAGATGTTTGTCGGATACATGCGATCTTTAAAGTTAATTATCTTGAGAATTCTATTTTGGACAATCTGAAGCTCTTTAATATTTTTATTTGAGGCTACACCAAACGTTGCCAAACGTTGCCAACATTTGATCAAACATTGCCCAATATGATTTTATGCGAAGTGTTTGCAACATTTGGGCAACTTGTTGGGTGAGCAAACATCATGTTCGATGGTATTTTGTGAAGTTGGATCAGGATCAAAATACCCAAAATTTCAGAATGTTGGCTTCGTTTGGCAACCTGAGCAAACAAAATTGGCTCCAAGCATACTTAAGGCCTGGCTAAGCTAGGAGACATGTCTTGCGCAACATTTATGTCTCCTCGATGTCACCTCAGAAACTTTATAGCGCGCGACAACTTCAGAAACTTTATAGCGCGTGAAAAAATTTGTAACAAGAGACATGCAAATGTTTCTGGGAGACAACAGAAACATTTCTTGTCTCTGTGACATGCGAATGGTTCGGAGGAAATTTTGCTCGCTTGTCACTCGCATGTTCAGCCACCCTGAGAGACACGCCGAATAAAGCATCGCACGCGACAAGTCTCCTAGTTCAGCCATAGCTTTGTTACAATGCCTACAAAAATGCTTGTTGGAGCGCCAGATTGATCTTTCTACTCCGTGCAACATCTCCTCCCCCCCCACAATGAAGGTTTATTGGATGACAGGATGTTTTCAGGTAAAATGAGCATTCAGATTATCCTGAAGCACCGTATTGAACATCCTACTCGCCACTTATCATCACAAGCCTTTCAAACTATCTGCCCCTGCCTTGATAAATGCTTAATGCTTCCCCCTAAAACCTCCTATAGTTACGGTACGATTACATTACCTCTGGGTCCGCTCTTCCTCTAGACTGCCCGGGTAATGTCTAGGTATTATTTCATATACAAGTATACATAAATAATACTCATATTCTGCATGCTTTATTTGAGTATTATTATATTTTCAGGATGAGGGCATGCACAAAGCTGCATTGATTGAGCTCAACCTGCCTTTGGTAAGAAACTTTTTATACAGTAGTTCTGAAAACAAGAAAAAGGCTTCAAGCTCTTTCATACTCTTTTAAACCTTAGGCCTTGTACTCCAGTTACTTTTCCCTATAGAAGTTTTCACCGGTCAAAGATAACTGCCAAAACCAGTTGAAAGATCAAAACTGGTTTTGGAAAGGTTGGGAAGAGAAGTACCTATTTAGGGTTCGAGCAAATGACGTTTCAACTGACCAAAAGAGCTAAATAAAATAGTCGAGTACCTCAAGGTTGTCCTCCCGTTTTGCTCTTTATTTCGGCTTTGTCGAGCCTTTATCTGTACTATACATTAGTCATGAATAGCAAACACTAAGATTGATTTTTCAGTGAAGGCTTACAATAGATGGATTCGAGCCTGGACTGCATGATGTTCGAGATCCAACGACAATCCCTTTGAGCTAAAAAGTACCCAATGAAATCTTCGTATTTCCATCTTTCTTTGTGTTTCGGCTATGTTGAGTCTCTATAGTACCTTCCATATTCTTAAATATTTTTATGAAAAGCAGATTGATTGAGTTTAAATATTTTTTTACTTAAGATTTTGCAATTTAGCCTCGAGTATCAGGCTTAGTCAAACATGCATTAATTTATAAAGTTGCTTATTCACAGGTAGACCAAGCAATGAAAGTGGTGAACAGTGCTATAGCAAATCAAATCGATTGGGAAGAAATAAATGATATTGTAAAAGAAGCACAATCACAGGGAGATCCCGTCGCATGTGCAATAAAATCACTCAAATTGGAAACAAATCAAATCACCATGAAATTAATGTATGTTTTTGTTTTTTTTTTCTTGGTTTTTTCTACTTTCCTTTCATTTTTTCATTTCTTCTATTTTTTGTTTCTTCTCTTTGTTACAGTTTTTTATGTTTTTATTGTATGTCCTGTTTTTTTTATTTTCGTTTATTTTTCTATTTTTTTTTTGCAACCTTATTTGTTCTATCATTTGTTTACCTTCGCTATTTTAGACTTCTTGTTTTTTCTTTTTGCTTCTGCTTTTGTTTAGAGTATAACTTGTCAGATTATTCAATAATTGCTTTTTTTTATTGCTCTTTTTATTACTTTTTATTTTTTTTGCTTTTTCCTGGTTGCTCTTATTTATTACTTCACTTATTCATAATTTTATTCTTTTATTATCCGATTTTACAGAGATCCTTATCATCAAGATTCAGAGGACTCTGATTCTAGTGAAGAAGAAAAGCGTAATATCAGGAATAAAAAGAGCAAATCACAAGTAAATCTTTGAATTATTCACAATTTATATTTTCGCGTAGATATACAGTATATCACTCTACATTTTGCTTCAAAATCACGAATAATTTGAGAAGAATTGAAAGAAAGCATTCAAGTCCAATCAAAAACTTTTTTTGCTAGCAGCAAGACAAAAATGTTTGCTGAGCATTGTTTTAAGACGTGGCAAAACTGCCAAACAGTTTGCTTGACAAGCAAATTTCAGATACTTGAAGGCCTAAGGGCCTCAGTTCATTCTTTAGATTGCCTTGTGATTGCCTTAAGTAGCCTTGTGTTAATGAGTAGTCCTTTTGCTCGCCATACCAAAGCCATACTTTTAGCCTGGGAGCGGGAGCAGTCTCGAAGCTCTTCTCCCAAAAAGGACGAAGCCATTTGGGCAAGCTACGTACTTGCCGAAGACAGTAAACCTTTCCTTCTATTCCTGCCTCTATTTTCTTAAATCGAAAACAAACTAAATAAAAGTTATTCGTCCTTGCAGACTTCAAATATGGTTTTCGTTGATATTAATCTTGGTTTATCAGCTTTTGCAAATTCTCGATTGTAAGTCTGCATTTTTTAAGTTTTCTTTCTTACTTTTGGCCTACAATTGGTAATTATCATTTTCGAGTTTGAGTGCCAATGTTCATGCTAATTTGTCATTTCTTTAGATATCATGATCAGAGAAGGCAAGCCGCAACTAAAGAGAAAAAAACAGTCGATGCCTCGAAAGTGGTAAAAAATTTTCACATGCTAAGATGATATGTGCAAATGGAAGGTTTAACTAAGTTTTTTCATAACAGCAGCAGCAGCTGCAGTGCAAAAGAACCATCACTGTTTAACTGGCTTTCTATTTTAATAATTTCACCAGCCGCCCCTTCTCAAATGGCAGACGCGTTTCGCTCTTATTGGAGCTCATCAGTGACATGTGTGAGAATCGAACCGGGGTTTATTTCACTTTCTATTCTAATTAAAAAATACGAACATTTCCTCTTTTCTCTTAGGCCTTGAAATCTGCCGAGAAAAAGACAAAACAAACGTTAAAAGAAGTCGCCACATCAGCAGTTATAAACAAAGCAAGAAAAACGTACTGGTAAGGAGGTTATAATTTAGGACTGGGTCGACTCTGATTTTCGCGCCAAAATGACGGGAGAGGAGACGAGAGATTTGTCAGCTGTTGGGTGAAAATCTTGATATTATGCGTGATCTACAAATAAAATATTTGTTGTTCCCTTGAAAGATCTGTTTGATTATAGTTGCAAATACGAAATAGAAAATAAGAAAATTGGTAGCTCCGGGGACAGAATTGATAAATTATGGTCTCTGTGGCGCAGTGGTTAGCCTGCAGGACTGGCAAATATTATGGGTTCTAGCCACTGTCTTTATACTTCTGTTGCAGAGATAACAACCTTGAGCAAGTTGTTAACACAAATGTGCCTCTCTACCCAGGTTTCTAGACGGGTACCTGGTCGGTAGTTATGAGCGCCGTGTGTGGCTGCACCCTGCTATATTCTATATGCATCCAGTCCATGAGTTAAGTGTAAAATGGACTTAGTAGCCCCAGGCTACAATGGCTGCCAAATGTAGTTGGAACGCCCAAGATTTTTCGGATTAATCACTGACATTTTCGGTAAATCTAGCATATTCATGAGCTTAATCCCCCCTCGCCCTCAAACAATGTTGAGACTATTGATGTTTCTCTCAGCAATCGCGCGAGGCCAGAATTTAGCTGGAAAATGTAGTGTTAAACAACATTGTTTAAGGGGGAGGAGGGGGAGGGCGAAGCAATAGCAGGCAGTGAAAGAGAATTTCAGCACAGGTGTTATGAGCACCGTGTGTGGCTACACCCTGCTATATGGTATATGCATCCAGTCCAGGGGTAAAGTGTAAAATCGACTGAGTAGCCCCAGACTAGTAGCAGTCTAAAAAACGTCAACTTTAACTTTTTATAGAATGTATTCCGTATAAGCTGTTTATTCTGCCAAATCCTTTTCATATTCATTGTCGATGATATAGTCAATTATAAACTATGTTTAGAGGCATGATCAGTTACTGTCCAGCATTCCGGAACAAGAGGACGGAATGGGAAATTTGAAGGTGCTGTTGTGCTGTGGCATAATCCAGCCTGCTCGTGATGTAAGAACTCAGCGAGGTCCGGGTCCCGACCCCAGCTACAGTAACGTCACAGCCAGGGTCGAGGTCTCGATTAGTTAACCTACTACTGAGAGCCTAGTGACTGACGCTAAATACACCATTACACCACCTTCACCTTCCAATTTTGCAACGTGGCTGGGAACGTTTGACGCTCAGCGTTCTCGGTTTGGTGCTAGCCTCGGTTTGATGAGCGATAACTGGAACTCAGACTCACGTAATAAATAACTCTAGTCAGGGAGACTAAAATACCAACTCCCATATTAACTCGGAATAAAATTGCATTTTAATCTTATTAAAAACCTAAGCATTTGTTCTTTATTTAGGTTTGAGAAGTTTCTGTGGTTCATTAGCTCAGAAAACTACATCGTCATTGCAGGAAGAGATCAACAACAAAACGAACTGCTTGTCAAAAGATATCTCAAAGCTGGTGAGAGTTTGAAGCTTCTTTTCGAACTTTTTGCCTCGTTTCCAGGCGGGTTCTTTTTGTCATTTGATCATATTTTCCACAGGTGATCTTTACGTTCATGCTGATCTACACGGAGCCAGTAGTGTTGTTATCAAGAACCCAACTGGTCAACCTGTGCCACCACGTACCTTGAACGAGGCTGGTACTATGGCGATTTGTTACAGTGCTGCATGGCAAGCAAGGATCGTTACGAGTGCATGGTGGGTCTACCACAACCAGGTAAGTAAAACAAAAAATCTTCGTTTTGTTCTTTAAACGTCGTATTTTTGCCGAGATGAAAGCATAATGCATTAACGTAAAAGGACTTCGAGGATGCATAGCTTAATTTAGGGAATGCCCTTTTAGGAATACCTTCGATTTCGAAAACAGAACAAAACCATAGCAAACAACATTCGTTATTGATTCAAACGGTTGAAGTATACTTCCAAAACCTTATAACTAACCGTAATTCTAACCATTACACTAACCCAAAACCTAACCCTAAAACCCTAACCCTTACCCTAAAACCCTAACCTTAAACCCAATCCCTGCCCTAAACTCAAACGGTACTACATTTTAGCCTTGTTTCCCTAGGAAAGGTACCCACTAAACTGCATTCTAGCGCAAAATTTCCGCATAATTTTGGGACAATCTATGGACGACTTTCAATTGACTTTAAAGACACTTCAGGGATGTAGTCGAACACTAACCGTAATGAGTTAGAACTCAGCTTTCCCCCTAAATTTAGGGAAAGAGGATCAATTTGGAGAAAAAAATGGTTTAGATTCGATTTGCACACAGTCAGAACTAGTCGCCAACTGCCGATCGGCGATGTTTTGGAGCTTATCGCAACCGACCGTTAAACTACGTGCTCTGGTAACTTGTTGGCAACTAGTTCCTTCATGAGTCATGACGGGAACTATTCGGCGCACAGTTCCAGAAAGCTGGGCATCCTCTACTTCTACGATTGGCTGCCAACGGATTACCGTCAGTTGCAGTCGACCTGATCGCTCTTGCCACCGCGATCAACTGTATCCTATCGGTTCTGACTAGTTGTTGACATGTCGACATAAGTTAGCAGTTGCAACTAGTTAGCTTAAATTCCATATTATCGTAGTAGACTTGCTTCCCAAGGCCCTAACTTTCGCTCACATTGAATTGAATTGATGTTGTTGTTGTTGTTCGCTTCAGTTAGGTTGAGCGTCAAGCAACTCAATTCAATAGCGATAACTACGACTCATGTAGTAAGTCTAGTATCGTAGGTCGACATGAGCCTGGCTTAAGACATTAACCATTTTTTTGTACTAGGTTTCCAAAACAGCCCCGTCTGGTGAATATCTAACGACTGGAAGTTTCATGATTCGTGGAAAAAAGAATTATCTCCCTCCGAGTTATTTGATGATGGGGTTTGGCATAATGTTTAAGTTGGATGAAACGTGTGTTGCAAGACACGCCAATGAACGAAGACCTAAAAATTATGATGATGATGATAACAAGGTAAGAAATAAAAACGTTCCTATGATAACTAAGACTCGGGGAATAAGTCAGGCTCGGCGGCGACTGCAGTTTTATGTATGCGTCAGGGGGTTCCCTCGGTCGGCGTCCCCGCCACGTATGGTGCGCGTCGTTTCCGATCTCATTGGGAAGGTCTTATTGTTTTTATCTTATCATTGGTAGATAGAAATATAACTGTAGTTTTTTATTTTTGTTTTATTAAAAATTTTAGTGATATAAATTAGTAGCTAGGCCTAAATTAGCTGTAAGTCAGCTATTTTTGTTTTTGTAAATGGCCTACTTTAAATACATTGATGATGATGATGATGATGATGATGATGATGATGATGATGATAATGATGATGTTGATGATGATCTAGTCGGAGCTCAGAATATATTTTGTGTAGAAAATTTATGTTGTACTTTCAGAGTGAGGCCACCGAGATGGTAGATGACATCGAAAATGAGATTACTTTGACTGATAGCGATGGTGAAGATCGAACTGGAGATAAACAGGTTGTTCGAGATTCAGCGCAGATTCGAGTGGTTGAAGATGAAATTCAAAACGGGGAGAAATTCGAGGAAAATGATAATAAAGAGATAGAGAAAGAAAAGGACGAAGAAGATGATGATGATGCTGATGGAGAACAGGAAGAAGAAGATAAAGAAAATGGGGGTGAGGGGCAAGAGGAAGAAGTAAAGAAAGTGGAAGAAGAAGAAGAAGTTGAGGATGGCGTTCAATATCCTGATACTTCACTACAGCTTCAATATGTTTCTGGGGACAAGTGAGTTGCTGTTTCTGTTGTTTTACTACACTTCACTTTGTACTGTTTATTTCGATAACTGCATCAAATGCTTCTTTGATTTAGGTATCAACTGCAACGTGGCATCAGTGCTTCAAGCAGCAAACATAATGATAATGACGAAGAAGACAATGCTATTTACTTAGGTGATGGTGAAAAGATCATCCTTGGCCAAAGACCTGAAACGGTAAGCAGATGAGGGTAAAGCTTTCCACTTCACCGTTTATGAATAGGTTAGTCTGTTTGTTCGTTTGAATCATATATTGACAGCACGTAGCACGTACTCTTTCTCTTTTCATAAGGCATGGGATACAGTGTGAAGGAACAGCACTATAACGTACAATAACGACCCAAGTCATTCCTCTCAGTGAGACCACATCACCTGATTCCTTCTGCTCTGTGCCTGGAATCTAGCAACTGGAAACTGGAGCTAGCGACTTCATAAAGCCATGACCCAGACGGGAACCGAACCTAAGACCTTAAGATTGTGGTTCTGACTTGATCTCTGTCTGCGGATACCTGGTGGGCGAATTTTTTCGCGCGAGTTAGCATTATTTAGCGTTGGAGCCATTTTCGAAGCGGATAAACTCGTAGGCCGAATCCTATCATAATTTTTCTGAGTCGGCAGATTTTTTAGTTAATTCAGGCAACCGTTTTTGGAGTTTCTTCTCTGTTTTGTTGTTTTCCCGCTTTTTCACATGGCCTTCTTTTTGAAATTTATTTTTATGACTACGTCACCCAAACGAACTAAGTTCAGACAGAGTTCTGTTAAGTTCTTCCTCACGTAGACTCTTCAAATAATTCTGTTGGTCGTTCCGCTGCATTCCTTAAGCTGACTTGTGTTCAAAACACGGTACCAATCTAGCTATACTTTTCTAATTGGTTTGTTTCGATCCGCATATGGATTATATGCCATCATAGTCAATTGTTTTTGTCTGTTTTGACGTTAATACTCCGTGGAGTGTCAGATGAAAAAATCTTCAATCAGATCCTAAGATGTTCCCGCTTATTTAGAATTTATTAATGTAAAGATTCTTATATTTCTTTATTTCTGCCTTTCATAGCAGTCAAAACAAAGGCTATCAGCTAAGCAGAGAAGGTAGGTTTGAACGTTTTATTGTTACCAAAAGTTCGTTATTCTCAGCCTAGTCATCTAATCAACCTTGTGACTCCAAGAAATGATGCTATAAGCATGGAATGAAAATAATTTTTGATAATTTTTAAAAATCATATATGATTGATGAAGAAAAATTTTTCCAGGTTTATTTTAAGGTTGATGCATGAAGTAGTCATTGTAACTTACGTATTTTCAATGATTTTATTGCATTTTTAAACTTTAATTTAGCTGCCCAAGCTAGATAAGCTCTGCTTCTCTTGGGTCGCGTAGAATACAAGTATTTTGATAGTAACTTCTTCTTTTGTAAACTTGTTTTTTTCGAAAAATTTGAATTGAATTGAATTGAATTGAATTTATGGCCCATTTTCATAGGTACTGCGTTATTGCAGCATTCGAACTGTTTGAGCAGTCAATTAAACGAGGCATAGAAATTGGCCAATTATTTTTATTTTATTTTATACACAGCAAAGCCATTTATGTACAGTTGACTATAACACAAATTTTGTTGATTTTGATATTTGTTTTGGACGTCAGGCCCTGGCCAAACGATCAAACGTCGTTTGAAAAACATTTGAAATTTTCTTCTCAAACATAATGTTTGACCATCTGGCCAAACATGCTTGTCAAACATTTTTCGAATGTAAAAAAATAGAAAATGTTTGTTTAGCTTTTTATAAACATTGGAAAGCAAGTTCTGTTTTGTGACGTGGTCAAACATTAGACTTATTACATTCGACGTAATCTACGCTCCTCCACACTACACCACCCCGCTCCAACTCTGAGGGAACAGCTGTTTGTTGTCGTAGCTATTAGAAGCTGTTTCCGAAAGAGTGGGAGGAAGGTAATAAGTCTAGTCAAACATTGCTTGTAAAACAAAATCAACAGTTATGTTTAACCGTCTGGACGGGCCCTGGGCCCGAACGTCCTCATCAAGTTTTAAATTCACAAAATGCGTGCTTTTCGTATACTCAGCTTAGACTCACTACAAAAGTCGTAGATTCGCTCCCAGCCCCCCACAATTAACAACAGGAACAACTATTTTTTATTTTACATTTTTTTGAATGAATTGAATTGAGGTGAAGGCAGCGAAAGCTACTACTCATGTAGTAAGTCTATATTCAGCTTGGAGTTCTTGTTTTTATTCACTTTAACATTGTGGAAACTTTACACCAATTAACATTAAATATTTTTTATCTTAGAGATCTCAAAAAGAAATCTAAACCTGGAAAATCCACGATGGAAAATGATCTTAACGAAGAAAAAGAAAATAACGAGGATAAGAAAGAAAGTAAAATCGAGAAGGTATTTTGTGTTATTTTGTGTACCTATTCCTTCTGTCTTTTTTTTCTCTCTGTTTTTCATTCTTTTTTTTCATTTCAAATATTTTATCTATTGCTCCGGCAAATCAAGCGAACATTGTTGGCCAAGGTGAAGGTGCTATGGTGTTTTAGCGCCAGTCGCTAGGATCTCAGTAGTAGATTAACTAATCGAGACCTCGTCGACCCTGGCCGTGACGCTACCTTGGCTGGGCTCGAACCCTGACCACACTGAGCTTGTGACACCACGAGTCGGCTGGATTACACCACGACGCCACAGCAACTCCTAAAACATTTCAGGTTTTTCTTCTAATCAATTTTCAACCGTCTGGCCACGTCTTCATACATTTTTCAGAAACAAGCTTAACAATGTTTCTGAAAAATCTCAAAAGCATTTTATGTTTGTCACAAGCTAAATTTTTGACCAGCAATGAATGTGCTTTGGCGTCGTAGTCTACTCCAGCTGGCTATTTGTGTCGGAAACTCGGTGGTGTTGCGGTTCAAGCCCCATCGTAGCCATGGTTGAGGTCTCGATTGCTTTTCCTACTACTGAGATCCTAGCGACTGGCCCTAAATACACCATTTGACCTTCATTTTGCAACCTGGTCATCTCATTGTTTTCTAATAGAGATCTGCGAAAAAGGAAACGAGGCAGCAACAACAACAACAACAACCATCAAAGAGAGGCCAGAAGGTTAGTATTTAGTATTTTGCATTCTAGCCATTCAGCTGGTTTGTTTCCATTTTTAAAGCTTATTTATCTTTTTGCATTTAGAACATGTGACTTAAATTATGTATGTATATTGTAGGGGAAGCTAAAGAAGAAGAAAGAAAAGTATAAGGATCAGGATGAAGACGAAAAAGAACTTGCTATGCAATTGTTAGGGGTAAGTGTATTCTGTTGATTGTTTCGAGCCGAGTATGTAATATGAAAGTGAGATCGTATTATGTTCTGTAACCTCCTGTTTTGGAAGACCTTTCAAATTCTAAATTCTGTTCTAATTTCCTTTCACAAGGCTCTAATTAACAATCTGTGATACTTAGAGAGGGACCTAAAGTAACAATACAATAAACAAACTAACCAATCTTTTAAAATTTATTGCCATTTCTACAGCTCAAAACATGCCCAGGGGGTAACTTCAATAGATCAGTGACGGAGGTGTGCCATTTTCGTAATAAAAAGTTGACCCGAAAATTTATGAAAATTCTAAAAAGTATACCCCAAAGTTCACAAAGAAATATGAATATAGTACATAGAAATACTCAAAAGTCTGTTGTAGAGTTATACAGCTGAACTTTATTTGGCAGTTATTGTGACTTTTTTCAAAATTGATCATCTTAGCAAAAATGATACCCCAAGTTTGTAATTTTAGCAAATTTGATACCCCAAAATTTATTTTCCACCCCTTAAAAGGTACCTCAAAAATGGCACATCCCGTACCCATACATATGGGAGTTACCCCCCCCCCCCCGGGAAAACATGAAACATTACGGTCTGATTTCCCGGTCTGATATGAAAATCAAGACGCAATGATGATGGCTATCCGGTATAATGTAAACCTTTGTCTTATCCGGTATTTGTCACTGCAATGCCCGGCCCTCCTATAGCTATCCGGTATACAGTGTAAACGGGGCCTAAATATCGGCCGTGGTAAACGGAATTATTACTAAGGCCCTGGACAAATGAACTGAACATTTCACTGAACATCGTCTAAAAATGAAGTTCAGTGAAAATCCAGTTCATTTGGCGACCTTGTTCAGTCACTGGACATTGTTCAGTAAATGTTTGATCTTAGTCAAAAATGTTTGGTGAACAAATTTGTTTTGAGGAATTTAGCTAATTAATTGAACATAGCCAGAGAGTTTTAGTGGCATGTTCAGCAAATGTTCAGTGAAATGTTCAGCTCATTTGGCCAGGGCCTAAGCCTTTCATACGTCTTTGCTGCTTCTGGTGGTATTTGGATTTTTTTCCCTTTTTTTAGTCTGCTGGAGAGCCAAAAGAGCCAAAGCACAAGAATAAGGGCAAAAAAGGACAAAAACAGAATTCACAACAGAGGCCAAAATCTGCTAAACCAGTAAAAGAACAGCCCTTGATACTATCATCAGATTCATTTCCAAGTGATGCCCTCGGAGAAGGAGATGGTAATGAAGATAACATTAAGACAGGTGACATGAAGTTTTTTTACTACAATGCAATAAACGCCACTGTTGTTGTTGTTGTTGCTGTTGTTGTTAGTCTATTTTTAGTAGGCTGTTATTTCTAGCTTTTCCAGCTAATTTAGGCCTACTATGCATGCCGATTAGTTAACCTACTAATGAGATCCTGGCGCTGGTCGCTTGCATTCAAATACATTATGTCTTTCTTTCTAAGGTGAAGGAAAAATTATGGAGACCATCAAAGAAGAAGTTGACAAGGTAGAAAGATTTGTTAGGTTTTATTTTTTGATAAAACCAATTAAATAAATCCAGTTCATTTGACTTGAAAACATCTAACGTAGTAAATTTTGAAGGGGTTACCTAACTGGACTTTCCTCATTTCTTTGCCTTACCAATACCTGCCTCGTTTAGACCAAAGCTGATCCAGATGAAGATGAGGATGAAACGACAGGCGCAGAAGGTGCTGATAAGGTTCGTTAAAACTAACCCTAACAAATTTGTGTTTTTACAGCGATTCTTTTTTTAATGCAACAGTGGCCAAACCATTAAAGATTTGAAATTGCCTTGTCAAACAAAATGTTTTACCGTTTGGCCACGTCACTAAACATTGCACGACAGGCATAAATAAGAAGGAATTGTTCACGTGATGTTTTTAGAAAATTGCATGAACATTTAAGCTGTTTGACAAACATTTTTTGCGATGTTGTAATACGGGAAAACATTTGCTTGACAAGCAAATTTCAGGTATTCGACAAACAATGTTTCACAAATGTTTTTTGCGTGACGCAAGCAAAAGTTTTTGATTAGCAATGTTTTGTGACGTTATCAAAGGGCAAAACATTTTGCTTGACAAGCGAATTTCAGATACTTGACAAACAATTTTTCGCAAATATTTTTGGCTTGACCCAAGCAAAAGTTTTTGATGAGCAATGTTTTGCGACGTGACAAAACTGCAGAACATTTATCTTGACAAGCAAATTTCAATGATCAATTTGTTTTGCTTCTAGGAGAATATTTCACTTCTTGACACACTCACAGGCTGTCCATACCACGATGATCTTCTTCTATTTGCTGTGCCAGTCTGTGCACCCTATAACGTCATGCAGAACTTCAAGTAAGCTACTTATATATTTATCCACTTTTGTCGGTCTTTCCAGGGCATTAGGTCCATCGACCTCGGCCTTTCACATTTCGAGTGGCATAGCTTAAGTAGTTATGTAGTTAAATAGCTTAAGTACAGTACCCCTTTCTTTCTCGTTTGATTTTCATGTCAACGAAGTTTTTTTTCACAATGTTCGAAAAACTGGTGTGGGGTGGAGTGTCACTAACTCACTTACTAACTAAGCAACGCTTAAACAGTGGAAAAATGTAACAATACTAAGCATCCCAAGAATGCCATTAGAGCCATTGTTTGGGCCATTGGTGCGCAATTTGCGGTTAGTTGTTCACAATGGCGGCCTGCAAGCACTTTTGTCAATCTGGGGTCCTGTGACAATTGTTCTTCTGATATTAGCTTGCTTCATGACTAATACTTGTTTACGCGATATTCGATGGCAAATTGCCACATTAGTTTAGTTAATGACATTTTAAACATTCTCGTCCTGGACCATAGAGTCTGGGCAAGAAAGGCAATTTCAAAACAGTTTTCAAAGCAAATCGTCATCATTATCATCATTATCATCATCTTAATCAATGGTGAGACGAGATCAACAGGAACGGGATCACTACTAAACTCTACCACCACCACACCACCACACCACCACAACCACCCCTACCACCACCACCATAACAACACAAACCACCAGCACCACAAATCACCCCTACCAACCAGCATCATGATCATCGTGGTAATCAATATCATCATCAAAACCAAACCACCACCATTATCATCATAATCGTTATCGTCATCGTTGTGCATGGCGACAAACATCTTTCATCATTTGACCGAAATAGCCGAATTCAACCAGAGTGGTTCTTCGAACATGCCCATAGGGCCCCTATGTTGTTTAGTTAGGCACGCGAGCTTGCTGTCTTTGTAAGGTGTGCAGGTTTCTATGCTGAGAATAGGGGGTTTACTGAATAGCACAAGGCTTATAAAAGTTGTGCGAACAATGGATAATGTGCGAAATCCAATCTTTCTTCTCGATGTTGTCAAATCTTGTGATTCCTTTCTGGCTAAGTTAAAATTCCTTTAATATATATCGTATTTAATGTTACTAGGGGCTTAAATGGTTGATGAAAATTGAAATTGAAAAATAAAAAAAAATGAATTAATGTGCACCTTCTTTGTAGGTACAAAGTCAAGGTAACACCCGGCACAGGACGCAAAGGAAAGGGTATGACAAGTTTTCGTTATAAAGTTTCCTAATATGGGTTACTCGGTATGTAGTACGTAAAATATACCTATAAATGGCATCGTTTGTAGTTGTGCTGTGAGGCAGCTTTGTTTAGCAGCTTACATGAACTCACAACTCAGGAAATAAGCGGACCGAAAGACGACTTCTCCAGATGAAATCCCCTTGCACGAAGACGAAGGGTTTTCTTAGCGAAACATGAGACCTTCAATGTTACAAGAAGTCGAGAAGAAGTTCATTAATTGGAACAGGTAGTTGAAGCTACGGTTTTATATCTGTCCTCGCCCCAACACTGATTTAGTGTATCGATCTCATCGTATACAGTGCTTTTAATTGTCATTATAGCATCATGTTTCTAACCAACTGTATTCGTTTTAGCTGCAAAAACGGCGCTGCATCTTTTCGGCACATACAAAGAATCAAATCAAAGAGAAAAAGATCTTTTTAAAAGTCTCAAGGTTTGTAAGGCTAACTAAATTAAACTTAATTCAAGTAAATTCAAGGAAGCTACCGTAAAAGCTAGCCTCTTCTTTCTATTTTGTCCCCTATTTTGGTACCCCACGCCATTTGGCGAAGTGGTGAGTGATTCTGACTCGCAATCTGTGGTTGTGGGTTCGATTCCAACCAAGGTCAGATTCGTCATGAAGAGTGACTGACTGACTGACTGACTGACTGACTGACTGACTGACTGATTGTGACTGACTGACTGACTGACTGACTGACTGACTGACTGACTGACTGACTGACTGACTGACTGACTGACTGACTGACTGACTAACTGACTGGCTGACTGACTGACTGACTGACTGACTGACTGACTGACTGACTGACTGACTGACTGACTGACTGACTGACTGACTGACTGATTGTGACTGACTGACTGACTGACTGACTGACTGACTGACTGACTGACTGACTGACTGACTGACTGACTGACTGACTGACTGACTGACTAACTGACTGGCTGACTGACTGACTGACTGACTGACTGACTGACTGACTGACTGACTGACTGACTGACTGACTGACTGACTGACTGACTGACTGACTGACTGACTGACTGACTGACTGACTGACTGACTGACTGACTGACTGACTGACTGACTGACTGACTGACTGACTGACTGACTGACTGACTGACTGACTGACTGACTGACTGACTGACTGACTGACTGACTGACTGACTGACTGACTGACTGACTGACTGACTGACTGACTGACTGACTGACTGACTGACTGACTGACTGACTGACTGTGACTGACTGACTGTGACTGACTGACTGACTGACTGACTGACTGTGACTGACTGAATAACTACCTATCTATCTCTCTTTGTATCTGCCTGCTACATCTATTTATTTATCTATCATCGCTAAATACATTATTTTACCTTCACTGTCTGAAACCAAAGACCTTTTGGGTTTGTTAGGGAAAAATGGGTCGGGGAGTCTGTTCCGAACTGCTTTTGTTGCACTTTTAATCAATGCTGAATTTTATCATTTATCTTGTAGGATGTTGATATCAGTCGAAATATTCCAGGAAAAGTAAAGATATCTGCACCAAAATTACAGAAAAGTAAGAAATAAATAAACCATCCTCTAAATCTCGCTGGACAAATAGACTGTATTCTCAAACGGTCAGTATTACGCAAATTTCAGTTGCTGCTAAGCAGATCACAACTCTTACTCTGAATAGGATTTATTTAATATGGAATTGTTGACCTGTAGTATTGTGTTAAATAAATTAGTCAATAGCAACCGAATGTTTTCCGGCAGCCTGAATATTGACCAATAATTTTGTATTAAAGTACCAATTTACATTAGATACGCGTATTTTTTTATAAGAAACTAAAACATTGATCCAGAACTGAAAGTTTCGTGAAATTTTCTGATTTTGAGTACTGAAAGTTTCTTAAGAGTTTCGTGAATATCCATTCGGTAACATAGTTATTCTGTCTGTATGGTGTTTAAAACTCATTTATTGTTCGTATTTAAATGCTTATGGGTTTCCAGTTTGTCTGCTTGTCACAGAAATGCTTTATTGCAGACGAAAAACGGCAAGTAAAATAGAATTTTTCACTGTTTGAAGTAAAAAGTTTCCTACGTAAATATTTTCCAGTACTGGAGATCTTAAATTTTTAGCCTTTTGAGAGTCTGGGTTTCTTATAAAGAGTTTCTTATAAAAATAATACGTGTATCAATCAGACAACATTAGCTTTAATAGGGGTAATGTGGTTACTAATTGCATCATTTTGTACCCAAATTGGTTTATGTACTTTTTACGTCGTTTCTGTTACGTTGCGTTCATTATTCTGGCTATAAAAACTAATTGCTGATGTTTAACATTGTCAGACAGACCAACGACGTTCTGTAGTTTTGTGGATCTCACTGATGTGTCTTGACTTTTGGACCGTTTGGGACATGCACGTCACACCTCATTTCTTCACTCCCCACGTGTAAAAGCCAAATCATTGTTTAGCTTTTTAGATAAATTAACTGCAGGTAAACTTAGATACATCATATCCATCTAGAGGCATTGAACTATAAATAAAAAGACTATTTATAGTTCAGTGTCTAGAGGTTGTAAAGAGGAGGAGTTCCAGGACTCGCAATTTCATATTTTGTCGTTCCTCAGTTGTCCATTGGTCCGCAGAATACCCTCCCACTGATGTATAAGTACCTCCCACTCTAATGGGATGTCGAGAAAAAAGAGAATTTGATCGGGAAGTGAGGTGACTATGTAATCCAATACGGTATCTTTGGATCAAGTAACTTTGTAAATTTTGGAAATAAGGCATGACATTAATTGTTTCTTGGTTTGATGGGTTCGCATTCGCAACCAAAAATTTCTTGAGCCAGCTCCAGCTTCTGCCTGTCACTTCCCTACCATACCAAAGCACGCCAGTTTACAGCATTGTTATGGCCGCCCCTATCGTGTTTGTTCCGCCTTGCATCTGTCCCTTGCTGTGACTTGTCACCACTCGAACAATGGCTAGCAGTGTCGGAACATTCTGCAGAGACCAGCCGCTGATACAATTTGACACAGAAGAAAACACTGGCACCAGCAAATGCGACAATCCAACGGAAAGCAGTGGCCTTAGGCCCAGTGGAGAGAAAGTCACAGATAATGAGGTTGTGGCGCAGGACGAAATGAGTGAAAGGCCTGCAGAAAACTACCTTCGATCCGCTGATGACATAAGTCTGGAAGCTGTTGTTGATTTTGAGTCAAGGCAAAGAGATAATAATGGGGATGAAATTGAAAAATAAATGGCTTTCAAGAAAATGACTTTACTCCTTTGCCGAGTGAAATCGATGAACGACCTGGCAGAAAAGGCACCTTGCCTGAAGATTTTGTAAGTATGAAATGAAACAAACCCCCTCTCATGGTGTATGTTGTCACTTCAGCCGCCAAAGCCCTGGCTTTCACCCTGGTTGAAATCTTTGTTCTGCACACCAAAGAGCTTTGATAAACAATAGTAAACAATACCCCTATTGTTTCAAAAACAAAAGACCCCTATTGTTTGAAAAACAATTGCCTTTGGTGTGCATTGCACAAAACTTCCCAGTCTTGGATATCATTGAAAGACAGATTCATTTAGGTCATCTTTCATCTTTGATGCAATATTAGAACTATAGGGAATCAAATGAAAATTTTTTAGTTTTCTTTGATTTCCCACCCAGTTATTTGGGATTTGGCTAAATCATACCCATGTTCCGGTCGGTAGAGTGTGCACTGTTTCGACAAGATCTTGAGGGTGCCATTGCCAAGAAACAGCTGGTGCAGGGGCAAAAATATATTTAACAAAGGGTTTTTTACACTGAAACAATAGAACAATGGTGCGTTGGTGCACAGAATGAGTTGAGCAAAAATATCTTAGGTGCACCACTCACATACTCTGCAGACTGGCCCGTTCCCATACGCATATTATTTTGAGTAGCTCCTCCCACAGGTGCCACACCACTATTTCAGCAAAACGTGCCATTCTTTTGGGACTGGCTAGCCCCTACCTTACCCTTTGCCCCCTCCATCATAAACTAGCTCTGTCCTTACATCTTCATACCATTATTGATCTTTGATGATTTATAAAAAACATTGTTCTCTTTCAGAATTTGCTGCTTGCTAGTACTTATGTCAATGAAGCCTTCTATGGCCGAAATGGATTCTTTGTGCCAGAGGCAAAGGAACTAAAGTACGTTGGCAGATTTAAACAGTACCATCCTTGTATTATTCCTGCAAACTGCTTTTCAATGTCCTCCTAACATGGTTCTTGTCTTTATCTTTCAGCTATTACAAGTGGTATAATAATGGCTGGGTTCGTTTGGGTTTGTTCTTTCTTATTTGGACCAACATGTCATTGGTTTTGTTTGAGAAACCTGCAGTGACTGGATGGGAATTGCCGTACTGGGTAAGCAAGATTTTCAATTACCCTGACTTGCTAACTGACTGACTTGACTTAAATTGACTTGAATTGAGCTGACCTGACCTGACCTGACCTGACTTTGCTTTGCCAGAAACAGCTTGACTTGATGTGACATGACATGATGTGATTTGATCTAATCTGATCTGATCTTACCTGACATGACCTGACCTGACCTAACCTGACCAGACCTGACCTAACTTGACTAGAATGATTAGACTTGATTTGGCTTAGCTTGTCTTAAATCGGATTGAATTGACCTAACCAGACCTGACTGGACCTGATCTGGTCAGACTTGTTTTGACCTGACCTGACCTAACTTGACTTTTCTTGAATTTAAAGTAAAGGAAAGGACATTAATTGAATTGAGCCAACCTGATGTGACTTAACCTGACCTGACCTGGCTTTACCTGACCTGACCTGACCTGACCTGGATCTGACCTGATCTGACCATACTTTACTTGACTAGAATGGCTAGACTTGGTTTGGCTTGGTTTGCCTATAATTGGAAAGAATTGACCTGACCTATCCTAACCTGACATGATCTGACCTGAGCATGCTTGTCCTGGCCTGACCTGACCTTGCCTGACTTGGCCTAACTAAACTTAATTTTGTTTGGTTTTGTCTTGAATTTAAAGTAAATGAAAGGAACTTATTGAATTGATTTGATTTGATCTGACATGATCTGACTTGCCCTTACGTGACCTAGACGTGACCAGACTTGTACACTTGAATTACTAAGTAACATGACATGATTTCATAATGCCAGTCCTTTTTAGGCAACCATGTTGATTGAGATGGTATGCCTTTGTGGATATTTTGCAAGACTTATTCATGGTTGGTCCTTCATGCCAAAGTGGAGGCATTGGCAAGATAGAAAAATTCTGATAGTTCTTACATGCTTATTGGTAAGAATTAAACTAATACATTGGCTGCTATGTTTGCTTGGATTGAATTGAATTGGTTGCAAATTAGTTTTCACTGATAGAAAAAAGAATTTGCTTCATGCTACACGAAACCCAGTCAGGGGCGGACTGGCAGGAATGCTAAGTTGCGATTGCAACCCGGGCCTTCTTATTATAGGGTCTTTAACAAACTGTTTCTGTTGTTTCTTGAGCAAATCTCTTCGATTTCTTGGAATTTCGAAGAGATTTGGATTGGTTTCGCTCATTCTGAAAACAGTTGGAAATAACAGAAATTGTTTCTCAATGCAGACAATTAGAAAGAAGTAAAAATAAAAAAGATAATCAGCATATGCGCACAAAAATATGGAAGCAAGAAAATATAGAAATGCGAATATACCTATAAAGGGAGACGATTTTGCCATCGAAATATCGCAAATAAGAAAAGAAGTATTTTATGAACAGTAGCCCTTGCCGCAAATCAATTTTTTACAGAGGAGCTCGCTAGAAGCAACTGACAAGAAAAATCGCTAGAGTAAAACAGGCCCCTTTTACTGGAAATAGCAACCCTTGAGATTCGCTGCCAGTCCGCCTCTGAACCCAGTTAGACCCTAGCCAAGCAATCAAACATTGTTTATAAAACATTTCAGATTGCAAAATGTTTTACTGTTTGGCCACAAACATTGTGCAGCAAACTAAGTTTATTTTTGCCAAACAATGTTTTTTGTTGTGCCCAAAAGTTTAAACATTGCTTTGCAAGCAAATTTTAATTGTTTGGCAAACAAAACTAAAGATATTTGAAAGTTATCCAGTATATCGTACTAACAAAATGGCGTCCCGTTTTCATTTCATGGTCTAGTCTGATACACTAGCGTGTCAATTTCATATCACGTACATTTGAGGCCACAATCATTAGCAGCTTTCCACGAAATTCTTCATATTATTTGGTCCATATCATATTAACCATCATGTTGAATTATCATCACCTTGTAGTATGCATTGGAATCTTCACCATACGGTAATCTTCGGCGTTTGCACCTTCATTTCGTTCTGTCTTTATCTTAGCTCTGTGGCGTCTTGATCTAATCCATTTGGCTCGTTGTGCCCGAGGCTCAGCGAGGTCAGGGTTAAACCCCCAGCTACGGTTGCATCACAGCCAGGTTTAAGGTTTCGATAAGGGAACCTGCTACGGAAATCCTAGTGAATTGAGCTAAATACACCAATTCGCCTTCAATACCTTAATCCGAAACACCGTTCAATGCTATATGTAATAGCAGTATTGTGTTTCAAAATTTTCCTGGAAAATTTAATTCCTTACCATATTCATTGACTGTTTCATTTCAAATCTACTTAATCCGTTAACATATCCATTTCAAGCTATCAGCCATCATTATGATTCTATATTGTATTCCTCCTGCATTTCATTTCGTACTATCTTCATTAGTGTTTGCATTTCATATTAATTGTTATACTTTATTGCGTTACACTGGTATTAGTCAATAATTTTGATAAAATGTTGTATTAACTTTGCAGTTTACATTGCTTGACATGTCGATCTACATCATCCTTGATCAAACTGGAAACTCGAAATATGCAGTTAGATGGTCACGCATCTTGAGGCCTGCATTCATGATAAACTTCAGTGAAAGTCGCCAGGTAATAAATTTTTCCTTAATTTCTGTAGGTAAATAAATATTTTTGGAAGACAAAAGCTTTTAAGCATTTGAAATTGGCAGGAGAAGCAAGATTTTTACCGTTGGCCACCACGTTAGGCCCTGGCCAAACAATCAAACATTGTTAGTCAAACATTTGCAATTGCTAATCAAGCTAACCAAGCAGAATGCTGGACTGTTTGGCTACATCGCAAAACATTGCTCGTCGAACATTTTGTGCTTGATACAATGTTTTTGAAGTATTTCAAGAACTTTGCTGATCGAATTCTGCTTGTCAAGCAATATTTTGTTATGTTGCCAAACGGCCAAACATTGCTTGTAAGACAAATCTCAAATGTCAAACATTGTCTAACATTTGAAATTTGCATTCAAGCAATGTGTTAACCGTTTGGTCACGTCACAAAATGTTGGTTAACAAGCATGAATAAGTAGAATTTGTTTCTCAGTGTTTTTGATAAAGTTCAAAACACTTTGCTTGGCGCAAGCAAAAAATGTTGGACAAGCAATGTTTTGCGAAGTAGTTTTGATAACCAAAATTTAAATGTTTGACAAATAATGTTTGATTGTCTGGTCAGAGCCTTAAGCCCTGCCCCTGGCCGAACCAAGCGATCAAACATTGTTTGTCAAACATTTCGAATTTACTTGTCAAAAAATGTTGGGCCGTTTGGCGACGTTGCAAAACATTTCTCGACAAGCAGAAATTACTGGACTATGCCAAAAAATGTTTGACAAGCACTGTTTTATGACCTGAGCAAAACGGTCAAACATTGTGCAAAGCAAATTCAAATGTTTTCCAACCATGTTTGATCGTTTGGCCAGGAACTGTTTATCCAAAAAAATATGTGCAAAGAATATCATGCAGGCTATTTGACCTTATTATATCCACTGGCAAGGGTAGCCTTCCCTTATACCATAAATCCTCCAATTAGCCCCCTGAGGACTAAACTATTTTTCATTATTTTGGAGTGGGGCTTATTCGAGGTGGGGGCTTAAACAGGGGGGGGGCTAAGAAATTACTCACAAAATCATGATTTAGCGTCGACTTAAATAATGCATTTGTCTGTCATAACTCGATAAAGTACCAATATGGACTCAGAAAGCTAACACAGACATGTCAGAGGTGGAGGCTTATTCGAGGGGGCTTATTAAAAATATCTCGCTTATTCGGGAGGGCTTGTTTGAGGGGGCCGATTCGGGGATTTAAGATTATATCACTATCTCTGTTGAACCCCCTGGGAGCTTATTGACATTTCGAAGATATTTGAAGGGATTGTTTCGTTTTATCTAATAGCAAAGTATGACTTGGCTAATGATAAGAAGAAGAAGACAAGAATGATAAAGCATTTTTTGTTTTTTTTTTAGATCAGACGAGCATTTAGGAATATCAGAAGAACTCTTCCTGAAATCGCCAATGTTTTGATTCTTCTTTTGCTCATGATTTCATTATACGCTCTTCTGGGCCTAAAGCTTTTCCAGAAAAGGTAATTTTTATGATGCCGTTGTGGCAAACTTGACTCTACAACGTTCGAATAGCATGTCAGCACATGGAGCTATAAATTCAAATTGTTTTAAGATTCAAGATTGAGACTACAAGCCAATGTTTCATAGCTTCTACTCTTTGTACGTTCTGAGTGCTCAAATTTCAAGGTTGCTTATTAAGGGCTTTGGCCGTTTAAAGTGACTTGGGGTGAAACTCCACAAGTCTTAACTTTGGGACCCCTAGTTTAAGGTCCCTTCCGAAGGACGGCGGAGTTAGATTGTTTGTCATCCATTCGGAAAGTCACCCATCGAAACGACTGACGAGATCATCAAACGACCAAGCTTCACTTCAGTTGCCTAACAGAAACTCACTCAACCGCTTGGCCACTCATTCCACTTTTGGCATCCGACTGGGGGCATTCGGCTCAGCCTTTTCTCTCGAATCATCTGTCGAGTACTAGTTTTTTCACGGTTATATTTCATGCCAATGACTTTGGGGTTATGGTGGGACTTAGGTATTAATCATTAAATCATTTCTTGTTTTAGAAAGTTAAAAACAGCTGATGGTCGACCGTATTTTCAAGATTACTTCGACATATTTTTCTCATTGTATGTGCTGACGACAACGGCCAACAATCCAGACATAGGGTAAGTGTATCTTATAATGATAATGGAAAATAAAAATTTTGCAATTTAAGAAGTGATTCCTCTTTGAGCTAGAATGCAGTTTAGCAGACACCTTTCACAAAGAAACAACGTTATAAGAGGGTAGTCTTTTGGGCTTAGGGTTAGGGGTTAGGGTGGGGTTTTAGTGTTAGAGAAGGGTAAGGGTTATAGGGGTTAGGGTAGGGTTTTAGTGTTAGGGAAGGGTAAGGGTTAGGGTTTATGCTTTTAGGGTTACGGTAGGGTTTTAGGGTTTAGGTTAGGGTGCGCGTTAGTTTTTAGGTTTCTTTCAAGTATCTATCATCCGTTCGAAACAATAGCGTATATTCTTTGCAATAGTTTTCTCTGCGTTTTCGAAGGTGTCCCCTGCACTGCATCTGTACCCCCTCTTTGTGCAACTTGAAATTTGTTTTCTTTGTGTTGCAGAGTTCCAGCATACAATAGGAATAACTGGTATTCTTTGTATTTCGTTGTTTACCTCATCATCTGCATGTATATATTTGTCAGCATATTTCTTGCCGTTGTTTACAAGAACTACAGAAAACATCTCAAAGTAAGTTAACATGGATTGTTATTGTCTTCACCTATAATAAAATTTAACCATTTAAAACCAGAAGTAAGCAGTCTAACTAAATATCTGGGTTTCAATTTCAGATGTATGGGGTGCAGCTATATTTCGTTACCCTCCCCTTGCTGACCTCTTGCTGAGCCATAGATATGAGGCAGTTGCCCCAAGAGCCCCTGCGTTGGAGAGGCCTCATAAAACAGTGTAGTTTTTCGTTTTTACTAAAGGAGGCTTTTAAACTACATGTTTAGAAGAAACTTATTTCGAAAGAGCAAAATATTGCAAAAACGTTGCAAATATCCTTAGACAATAGCACTCGCAAGGGGCCTCATCTTCTGTTTGCCCCCAGAGCCTCTCAAATCTCTGGGCAAAGCTATGAACAACTTTGATTAAATTCAATTCAATTCAATTCAAATTTATTCGCAAAATACAAGGTTACAAAATAAAAAGTTAAAAATACTTGTATTCTACGCGACCCAAGAGAAGCAGAGCTTATCTTGCTTGGGCGGCTAAATTAAAGTCTTAAAAGTTACATTAAATTTATCAAAATACAGAAACTAAGATAACAGCAAAGATAATTTCTAGTTACTAATTCAAACAACCAGCATAAAATGTTATGCTGGTTGTTTGAAGTGGGCTTGCCACCTCCCCTTTAAGCAACATTGTGTGTGCCCCTAGAAAGTCTAAATTTTTTTGTCTAGTATATGCAAAGAATCTTCTATTGACGGTGATATTGTTTGCATATTATAGCCCCTTGTGTATCCACAACTGGACACGCTTATAGAAAATTATCCCGACGATGTTGGCAGCTATGACCATTCACTCTCCAACAGAAATCCTTAGGTACACCGCCTGTAAGTCTTTTTGCTAGTTTATTTGTCATCCTTTCATCTTTTATTTGTTCCAGAACGAAGTGAAAGCAATCGTGTATAGAAAAAGAAGAAACTTGCATGCAGCTTTTGACTGCATAAAAATTAAAAAGAATGGAAAATATGTTGTAACATTTCATCGATGGAAAGCTTTAATGCATTATATGGCACCAAAGATGAGTCCTGTGCATTTGATGCTGATTTGGCATGTTCTTGATGAAGATTCGGATGGAAGAATTGGTAAGATTGCCAGTATTATCATATTGTCCTTTATAGTTAATGTAAGGTAAATTATCTTGGACTAGCAGAACATATCTGTGTCATTGCCCATCATCGTCATCATCACCATCATCATCAGCGGTCATTATCGCTATCATCATTGTGATTATCATCATTGTGATCATCATCATCATTGTGATCCTCCTCCCGATCATCATGATGATCATCATCATTATCATCATTATCATCATCAGCGTTAATTATCGCTATCATCATTGTGATTATCATCATTACGATCATCATCATCATTGTGATCCTCCTCCCGATCATCATGATCATCATAATCATCATCATTATCATCATTATCATCATCATTATCATCATTATTGTGATTATCATCATTACGATCATCATCATCATTGTGATCCTCCTCCCGATCATCATGATCATCATAATCATCATCATTATCATCATCATCATCATCATCAGCGTTAATTATCGCTATCATCATTGTGATTATCATCATTACGATCATCATCATCATTGTGATCCTCATCCTGATCATCATGATCATCATAATCATCATCATCATCATCATCATCATTATCATCATCATCATCATCAGCGTTAATTATCGCTATCATCATTGTGATTATCATCATTACGATCATCATCATCATTGTGATCCTCCTCCTGATCATCATGATCATCATAATCATCATCATTATCATCATCATCATCATCAGCGGTAATTATCGCTATCATCATTGTGATTATCATCATTATGATCATCATCATCATTGTTATCCTCTTCCCGATCATCATGATCATCATAATCATCATAATTATCATTATCATCATCATCAGCGTCATCATCGCTATCATCATTGTGATCATTATCGTTGTGATCATTATCATTTTGATCATCATCATCATTGTGATCCTCCTCCCGATCATCATGATCATCATAATCATCATAATTATCGTCATCATCATCATCAGCGTCATCATCGCTAATCATGGGGCATTTTCATCCATTATCATTGGTTGATCATCGATTATATTGTCATGTTTTTACCTTGATAATCAAATCAGGTTAAATAACTCTTTCCTGGTGATTATCATGATGCGGAGGATCGATATCAATCAATGGAGTGCTTTTGATCATTTCATCATTGAGTTGGATCATACACGCTTTTAATTATAAGGAACCTATCTCAGGCATAGTTCTTAAAGTTCATTATTTTGGACCTCTTTAAGGCCATTGTGTTCCAAAAGTTCCTTAATAGTTCTTAATTTTAATCATACAATGGTCTTAACAATAGACACTTGCATGTGATCAAAGCTCGAGACTACTCATTGTGATCATTCGACTCAAATGAATGGAATCTTTCTAATTAGTTATCATCAGATATCATTTTGCTGCACAATTTGTACTGTATCATATTACTTAGCAATGTCAACTTTATCATAGTAGTCATCATTGTTATAATCACCATCAGGGTCTTCCCCATTGTCATCATTATCATCATCATCACCATAATTTTAAGCATCATTAACATAATCATCATCGGTATCATCATCATTATTGTACCTTTTTGAGTTTGATATTTAATAAAAATTATTCTTTTGAGGCTTTGGAGAGTTCACACACATGGCCGATTTATTGACTGTGAAAATGAAAGAGATGAATCAAAAGAAGCAATTTTTTGAAAGAATTTCACCATCCTGCTTCAACAGTAAAATAATCAAATTCATAAGAAAATGTGTGGAACACAGGTTAGTCCTTACTATTAGACTTGAATAATGTCATTTATTATATGGTGTTCGAAAATACGGCTGTTCGGACCGGCAACGGCGCAGTCTGATTGGTTCCTCACCGGTCTGTACAAGCCGTATTGACCGGCGTTGATATAACCACGTGATATAGCCACGTAATTTCTTATTGATGAAGTGAGAGAGATTGAGATGGGAAAATGAAATACTGAAAAATGATGTTTCTTGGGTAAACACTCTCCAACAAAGTTCGAAAATATTCTATAATGTTTTAACACCATATAATAAAGCCTTTATTGAACGATTGCTCGATCAATGCAGGAAAATATTCGGACCTCAGCTTCTAC
The DNA here is from genome assembly GCA_014526335.1 of Chrysaora quinquecirrha. Classification (NCBI taxonomy): domain Eukaryota; kingdom Metazoa; phylum Cnidaria; class Scyphozoa; order Semaeostomeae; family Pelagiidae; genus Chrysaora; species Chrysaora quinquecirrha. The sequence continues at coordinate 775,621 of JACTAT010000021.1, forward strand.
GTCATGCTTCGGTCCGAATATTTTCCAGCATTGACCTCGCAATCGTTCAATAACCACATACTGTAGGTTTTTCATTTAAATGGACGCTTTTTTTAAAAATACTTCGCTTTGTTCTCATGCTGGATATTTCTTTTCGGAGTAGATAAACATTTGGCAAAACACAAAACTGCCTTGTTTCGATACCCGGGAAAAGTGTTTTCACTCGTCTAAAGAAGCCATATTTTGACGTATATGTGCTGGTGAACTATTTGGCCCAGTAGGCCCCCTTGGTGTCCTATTGTTTTATCGAAAAGTTATAATTGTAGTTCAAAAGAAATCAGGACCGTTATCTTATTTTGGGCCATCACTGAAGATCCCTTAATCTCTTCAGATACCCGTCACTAGAAAAAAGAAACGAAATCGATACCCGGAAGGAGTGTACATTCCGTCAGCAAAATACACTAAGTAACAAAAGTGCTCTAAGCGAATTCGAGCCTTTTAAAATCAACCATTTTCAACGTTTTCGTTTGATTAGGAAGTATGTTATCACTGCAAAGCCTCCCGTTTTCTTCGGAATTTGGTAGATCATTTCAATGTCCAATTAATTGCACTATGCTTGTGTCGCCACATAGTATTCTAGAGTGAATACCCTGGATGTAGACTTATTACCGTCCTCCCTTTCTTTCGGAAACAGCTGTTAACAACTACAACAACATACAGCTGTTTCCTCAGAGTGGTTGGAGCGGGGTGGTGGAGTGTGGAGGAGCGTAGACTACGACGAATGTAATAAGTCTACCCTGGGTGCTTGGAAGAATGGACAGCTTAGATTACTGTGCGCTTGTAGTTCATAATTCCGACGATGCGTAATAATTTGAGTGGTTCCTGAGATTTCGGAAACATATTAACTTTATTCTCAGCCTCGTGTTTCCTTCAAAGATTGTTCTTATAAAAACGTGTATCAACTTATCGAACCTCCTGGAAAGCTGTTAGCATATGCCTGTTATGAATAGATCCAACGAATTTCCAGGGGGTGCTAATTGTGTATATCTATTTTCCTTTGTAGATGGTTTGTATATTTCTTTGATTTGGTGATCGTCGCAAATGCCATTTGCATTGGTTTTGAAGTTGATGCCGCAGAAGTAGCATTTCTTTTTCTTTTCAACTTGGAAATCGCTCTCAAGATGTATACTTTTGGATTTAGGAAGTTCTTTTCACGTTTCTGGAATATGTAAGTAAAATAAGCCATAATACTATTAATACTGAATTTCCTCTAATACATAGCCTTTGTTAAAAATCTTAAGTGCTGAGGCATTCTTGAGAAAGAGGACACAAGAGAATATTATAGGTGGGTGCAAACCGTTGCCAACATGCTCTGTGGTTTGCCATACCATCACTTTGCTTAAGGCGGGCGCGAACCGTGCCAACATTGTTGGCATATATGTTGGCTGAAAATAGGCCAGCATGTTGGTACGGTTTACCATGTTGGGACAATTTACCAGGGGCAAACACTGATTACTGCAGGGACAAACACGAGGAGTGTTGGGGCATTTGCTCCCCTGTTTATGTTTAAAAGGCCCTGAAAGCGCTGGAAAATATAAGAATCTTTTATTTTGAGAATCAGTTAATGTAAGGGGTGTCTGTTGTTCTTTTAGATTTGATTTCTTGGTCATCGGTTCAGCAACGATCGTTCTGACATTTGAATCGATTTTTCTATCTTGTAAGTTCAATTAAATATTCGATTATTTCGATTTTCAACTGTCAATTTGATCATTCTTTTACTTTTTGTTTCTTGGATTGTTGGCTTAGTATTTACCAAAATGCTGGGTCTGCGTAGACAGAAAGAATTCGTTTTCTCGCTTTGACCTTTCTATTTATTCTATTGATCGTCCCGCTGTATACTTCAAGCTGATTGGTGTTTAAAACACAATGCCCACTCGGCCTCACTTTCTGATTGGTGCATTTCGATTCGCATCTGGGTATAAATTCCGCCTTAGTCTATTGTTTCGGTGTTTTTGACGTTTATACTCTGAGGAGTGTCAGACGAAAAAAGCTTTTAAGTATGTCCAGAGATATTTCCGCTATTTCTCGCAATTTTATATGATTATGGTCTTGTTTTTAATCAAAAAAGTTTGTATTTGAACTTACATTGGTTTAGTAGCTTTATCCAGCTAACTCTTGGTGTCAAGAGTTTAGTGAGTTCGAGGTTAGGGCCCCAGCCACGGTAGCTTTCTAGCTGGGGTCAAGGTGTTGTTAGTTCATCTACGAAGAAAAATACACCATTTCACCTTCATCTATTTTCTTCTTCTGTTATTATTGTTTCTTTCATTTCTGTCTATGATTTGATCTTAATAATATAAACTCTTATAGTTTAGTACTTCATTTTCAGATTAGAACATTTTATTTTGCAGTGAAAACGAGTGAAGGCACGCTGGATTTGCTCATGGTACTTCGTGTTTTGAGACTTTTCAAAATCGTTGGCAATTATCACAGGTAAGTTTATTTTCCAGCGATGAAGCACATCCTTTGTCTTTTTCCAATCATCCCCTTCTACTTTTCTTCAAAAAAACGAACTTTATTTTCATTACATTATTTTTCCAGATTCAAAGTTATTATAAACACAATCCTTCAAATTGGCCCTGCAATTCTTACCTATGGAGGAATCATGTTTGTAAGTTGATTTTTCACATTTATTAACGTCTTTTCCTTGTTCTCGTGTCCTCTTCGTGTTTGTCTGTACCTTCCTTGAATTGTTCATCTTCTCTCTTTTCCATGATGTTCTTCATATCTTTTGGCTGCTCTCAATCAGGGCTAGGGATCCCCAATGTGGATTAATTTACTGCATTTCTCCAATCTAATCTCCTATCCTCTATATCCTTCCCACCCCTCCCACCCTCCCCATTCGTCTGCATGTCTTCCCTCACCACATCAAAATATATTTTCTTAGATCTTCCACTTTTCCTCTTTCCAGGCAGCTTCAGCATCCTTTCTTATATTTATTTTCAGCATCCTTTTATATTTTCCGTCTCTATTTATTTAATGTTCTCTACTTTGATTCTTTCATACGTCAAGCTCGTTACTCTCTGGGATCGAATACAGTAAAACCCCATGCATCAGCCGGTTTAGATCCTTAGTAACAATAAAGTTGCCGTTTTTGAGTCTACTACTAGCCTATGGCTACTCAGTCGACTTTACACTTTACCCCTGGTCTGGATGCATATAGCATATAGCAGGGTGCAGCCACACACGGCGCTCATAACTACCGACCAGGTACCCATTTATACACCTGGGTAGAGAGAGGCACGTTTGTGTTAACAACTTGCCCAAGGTTGTTATCTCTGCAATCACAACCGTGGCTCGAACCCACAACATTTGCGTTGTGAGCCCTGCACGCTAACCACTTTCAGGCAAAACCCCAAATTATGCATCCTAGAAATAGCTTACCAGCACCCAACATATTGCGTCAGAAGTCTTTGCAAATTTCCAACAAGATAATGGTGTATTCAGAATCAGTTCTCACTACTGTTATACTAAACTGCTTAACCAGGTTTTCAACCAGACTTATTGAGGGTATTTCATAAATTTTCAAATGTAGAAATTTATCTATTTGTGCCCCAATTTTGCCTCTTGCATTAGCAGGTCTCCCCAAATGTTGTCTCTACAATTTGACCCAAGCCTCAAATTATACCTCTGAACTTCAGGCCAGGTCCGAGCCCCCCTTGAAATGCCCCCGTGGAAGTGCCCCCGTGGGGACTTGAACGAGTCGAAGACCTTCGGTTTTCATATATTTTTGAGATTTTCAATTGACTTTCCTTCTAGATTTTCTATTACATATATGCAGTTATTGGTATGGAGGCATTTAGTGGCAAAGTACAAGATGTCGAGATGCACATGCATGCTGATACCGCGGACAATGCTACGTCATTTTGTGGTACTTCCAAGCTAAAAGGCTCTGAATTCTATCGACTGCATTATTGTGGAAAGAACTTCAATAATGTCCTGAAATCATTCACTATTTTGTTCGATTTGACTGTAGTAAACCAGTGGCATGGTATCCTTTTCACTGTGTGTTTGTCGCCCAGGGCATCTTTTAACATAGTAATTACTGTGCCATTTGCCTTATAGGTCCTCTCCCTTGCCCCATGTCCAAGCAAGTTTTTCGATTCATGGCCCACTAGTTTGGGCCCTTTCTGTCACAATTTTCATTTTTGTTCCTAACAATGAGCTCGAGCATTTGGGCCAGCGAGAATAGCATAAAAACTTCTATTAGAACCACATCAAGATCACTAGTCACCAAGTCAATCGTCCCAGTGCGAAACCCCTCAAAATCCAGGCAATAATTTAGAAAAATTACCAAAATCCACAAGTTTTATTAAAAGTATTAAAGTACTGTGGGGCATGCCGACATGGGAGCGTGCGAGTGGGGGTGTGACATCCCCACTTTTGGAATGCCCTTCTGCAGTGATAAGATGAATGGGTTAGTAAACTGCAGCAGCTGGCAAGAGGTGTCTGTTGATTCCTTCCGTTAAGAGCTCGCACATACGCTATGAAAGGAGTGCCTGGGACCAACCACATGGGCAGCTCAATGAAAAGAGGGTGCGTATTTGAGGGATGTTGCGTATTCAAGATACGGTATTTAATTTCCATGTCTGTGTTTTTCTTGACATTATTTCAGTCATTACTGATGGATATGTCCGGGTAACAAGCAAAGCAGCAAGACTTTATTTTCTGTCGTTTCATCTTTTATGCGTCATCGTAGTTCTAAAGTAAGTAGCGATTCTAAAGGGAATTCTGAAGGTCAGAACAGCTAACTATGGCATTAATTTCTTAGGGCCCAAAATCAGGAACTCTATTCCAACTAAAATAAAGTGGGCGTCTTGCTTGTTTCTGTTTCTGTTAATATTGAGACGCTTCATATAAAGTAAAAGATCCAATCTTTTTTTTAAGAAGCACCAAATTTCAACTGTGGCTTGCTGTTCTTAAATTTTCGCCTGTTTTCAGGTTGAAATATTCTTTAAATTTTCTTAATATTTGTGCTCCTTATGGAGGATACGATTTTCGGTAGTAGCCTTAAATGTATGTGTGTACTGGGAGGCAGCCAATTTGTTTAGATACGTATTTTAATACGAATGTTGTCTGAAATGGTGCTTACATTTAGCCAAAGCATGTTTTTTAAGTACAGTGCGTCCTTGATTATCCGAACCTCGATTATCCGAACCTCGATTATCCGAACCTAGATTATCTGGACCTCGATTATGCGAACCTCGATTATGCGAACCTCGATTATCCGAACCTCGTTTATCCGAAACCTCGATTACCCGGACCTCGATTATCGGAACCTCGATTATCCGAACCTCGATTATCCGAACCTCGATTATCCGAACCTCGATTATCCGAACCTCGATTATCCGAGCCTCGATTATCCGAAACTCGATTATCCGAACCTCGATTATCCGAACCTCGATTATCCGAATCTCAATTTTCCCGAACCTAAAATTTCCGAAACGCCTTCTGTTTAACCCTTCTTTAGATTAACCAAATGTAAGCCCCACTTCTTTGAATCTTTGTCCAATATAATTACTGCATTATTTTAGCCATTATGTTAAATCAGTTTATCTTTCGTTTCTAACAGATTTTAACTTTTTCAGAAACAACAACATTCTTTCGGTTGTATTTAATGTAGCAGATTCGCATCGAAAAATTTCTACCAGTGTCGTCAACAACCCATTTGAGCAATTATTAAGTACCTGTGGGCAGTAACAATAAACTTGAAAGAAAGGTTAGCTGTAAAAATGCACATGCTCATTCTGTTGCGCATGATATCTTTGATGCAACAGCTATGTGAAGTTGATGTATATCAGTGTGAATTTGTGTACTTGTCTCTATAGTGAAACTAACACTAGACAATGTGAAATACAATGTAATATTTCTTTTCAGTATCTTCGTTGCTTTTGTCCTTGAGGCATTCATGCTACAATATTCCTTCTCGAAGACAAAATATGAGGCGGCCCTTGAGAAGAAGATTGAAGAGAAAGGTGCTGGGCCTGAAGTGTGAGTTTCAGAAATTCCTTCTGGCTTATCACTGCTAACTCGATATTTGCTGTACCCTCTTTCTGTGCAATGCAAGAAAATTCCCATAATTGCCTTATTGTATTTAGATAAAGGGGAGTCCAAGTGCAATCTTTGCCAAATTATACTTCAAGAAATCGGTTTCGATTGGTTTCCATTTGATCTCACCTATCTATCAATCCAACCTTATCTTACCTGATCTGATTTGATCAATTATCTGATTTAATCCGACCTTGTCTCCTCTGACTTAATCCATTATGATCTGATGTAGTCCATTCAATCCCATCTTATCTGATCTGATCTATTCTGGTCAATCCAAGCTGATCTAGTCTGCTCTGATTTAATCCGTTATGATCTGATTTAATCCGTTTAATCCTATCTTATCTGATCTGATTTAATCTGGTCAATCAAATCTGATCTGATTTGATCTGGTCAATTCAATCTGATCTGATTTGATCTAGACAATCCAATCAGATCTGATTTGATCTGGTCAATCCAATCTGATCTTTTCTGCTTTGATCTGTTCCATTGTGGTCTGATTTAGTCTAATCTCATTCAATCTATTCGATTTAATCTTGTCAATCCAATCTGATGTTGTCTTTTCTGATTTAATCCATTATCATCTGATTGAGTCCCTTCAATCCGATCTAATCTGATCTGATTTAGCCTGGTCAATCCAATCTGAGATTAATCTTATTTGACCTGATCTGATTTAATCTGATCTAATCCAGTCTTAACTCATCAAACCTAGTAAGTGTAATCTGATCTCATTTGACCTTTAATGTTTGACAACTCTGTAATTGTTATTTGCTTTTCTATTTTAGGATCACAAATCCAGTCAACTCAACCGAGAATCCTCTTGATGAGAATTTTTCCATCACAGAATACGTATCAAAAGCGAGAGTAAGTTACAAACTTAAAAAACGAAAAACGAAAAACGCTGAAGAAATTCTGCAGCAAATGTTTGAAGATGAGTTGAATGATGATGACCTTGGGCCTAATCTCAAAGACATTGACGAGCTGAGAGACGCTTTAGATAAAGATGAAGAGAATAAAACAAGGTCCCTAACATTGCAAAATGTTGACGTCGAACTTTAAAAGGAATAAGACCCTTTGACTAATCATTAACAGCCTTTATCCCTATAAAGAGCCATTCATTTTATGAAAAGAACGCAAAAACTTTAGTTCCAGTTAACTGCCTGTGACGACTAATCAATAAATGATTACTTTGTTTTCCCGATTAAGTGCCCGGGTGCTTATTTAGAAACCCTTAACATAGAAGGGCGATTATTTAAAAATTTATGAATAAACTAAAGTCCTGGCAAAAGCCAAGTTTTGCAAAACCTGGGAAAAGGTGTCTCGTGATTACTTCCATTTAGAGCTTGCACATGCACTGTTAAAAGGGTGCCCGGTACCTGATGCCCGGCTCGAACCAAAGGGGGGCGCCTATTTGAGTGAGGGCGCTAATTCGAGTAAATACGGTATCATAACTGTCTGACTAACTCTGTCTGATTATTGTGTTGGTATTAGACGTGAGATAAATAGTTATACGTTATTAGCAGTTAGAACACAGAAGTTGGGGTGTAGAATTGTAGATCACGGTAAAAGCTCTATTAAGCCATTCTAGTCAAATCCTCATCACACGAGTCGTATCTTTAAGTTCCCTCTATTTCTACTCTATTTCGACCCCCTGAATCCTACCCTGGGTAGTCTCCCCCTGCTTTTAAGGGGGAAATTTCATAATCTCTATTAGGCTAACTTATCCTAACCTTTCCTAAGTTTTGATACCCAGAACTAAAATCTTCTCGCTCCTAATAACTACAAATCCCGTGTGTTAACAATATGCTCTAGCTAATAACATCCTTCTTGCCTGCCAAACAACATAATATCTACAAAATAACTCTTAGTTTTTCTTCCCTTTTCAAGTTTAAGTCCCCCATCTATATTAAGTCCCTTCTCTGTTTAGCTATTTGTTGTAGTAAGGTAGTTGCAGCTCTTAAGATATAGTTAATAAAACTGTATGAAAGACTATATTGTAAAAACTTGTAGAACATTATAGATATTTTGGTATGAAGCTTTGGTATTTTCTACTGTGAATGGATTATTTAGAGCAAAACTGATTTTTCCCGGTTTTAATTTCTCTGTCTTTGGTCAGAATTGTCACCTAAGTTTCCATTGTTGTTCTTAAATGCTAGCTACCTCTTTCAAATTCGATAAGTCTTTTTCACTCCATCTTTGATGGCGTTCAGGAAGAAAATACCCCACCTCAAAGTAAATTGCACAGAAATCCACATCTATGGCATAGCCTTGCCACCATTGTAATAATCGTCCAACACTCTTTCTGCTTCTTGAATAAATAACAAATCCTCCCAAATAGCCCCTAAACTGCCACTAGGGAGTAGATAAAGTATATTTCTATCAGAATAGGGGAATTTAGGAGAAAACTGCCTAAAAAAAATAAGAAAAAAGGAAAGCCTATACACTTGCCAAATGGCCAAAGATTGGCCAAAATCAGGGGTTTTGAAAACGGGGACTTTTCTTGAAAACGAACATCAAACCCTACCAAATATCGCTTAAACTGCTTCTATAGGGTAGATAAAGTATTTTTCTATCAGAATAGGGGAAATTTGGGAGAAAAATTTACGTCGAAAAATTGCCAAAAAGGCAAGTCTATAGCCTTGCCAAATGGCCAAAATTCAGCCAAAATCAGGGGTTTTGAAAACTCCCTTTTTTCTTCAACAATAGTTAGTAAAACCTACCAGACACCCCTGATCCACCATTAGGAGGTAAATAAAGTTCTATTCTATCAAAATAGGGACAATTTAAGAGAAAAATTTCCCTCAAAAAATCACCAAAAAGGCAAGTCTATAGCCTTGCCAAATTGCCAAAAATCGGCCAAAATCAGGGGTTTTGAAAAATCCTTTTTTTCTTCAAAAATAAATGCTAAAACCTACCAGAAACCCCTGATCCACCTTTAGGGGGTAAATAAAGTGCTTTTCTATCAAAATAGGGACAATTTTAGAGAAAAATTCCCTCAAAAATCGCCAAAAGGCAAGTCTATAGCCTTGCCAAATTGCCAAAAATCGGCCAAAATCAGGGTTTTGAAAAATCCTTTTTTCTTCAAAAAAAACCTACCAGAAACCCCTGATCCGCCTAAATACCTATCAAAATAGGGACAATTTTAGAGAAAAAATCCTCCTCAAAAAATGGCAAAAAGGCAAGTCTATAGCCCTACCAAATTGCCAAAAATCGGCCAAAATCAGTGGCTTTGAAAAATCCTTCTTTCTTCAAAAATACCTACCAAAACCCCCTGATCCGCCTTTACGGGATAAATAAAGTGTTTTTCTATCAAAATAGGGACAATTTTAGAGAAAAATTCTCCTCAAAAAATCGCCAAAAAAGGCAAGTCTATAGCCTTGCCAAATTGCCAAAAATCGGCCAAAATCAGGGGATTTGAAAAATCCTTTTTTTCTTCCAAAATAGTTACTAAAACCTACCAGAAACCCCCTGATCCACCCTTACGGGATAAATGAAGTGTTTTTCTATCAAAATAGGGACAATTTGAGAGAAAAAATTCCCCATAAAAATCGCCAAAAAGGCAAGTCTATAGCCTTGCCAAATTGCCAAAAATCGGCCAAAATAAGGGGTTTTGAAAAATCCTTTTTTTCTTCAAAATAAATACTAAAACCTACCAGAAACCCCCTGATCCGCCTTTAGGGGGTAAATAAAGTGCTTTTCTATCAAAATAGGGACAATTTAAGAGAAAAAATTTCCCTCAAAAAATCACCAAAAAGGCAAGTCTATAGCCTTGCCAAATTGCCAAAAATCGGCCAAAATCAGGGGTTTTGAAAAATCCTTTTTTCTTCAAAAATAGTAACTAAAACCTACCAGAAACCCCCTGATCCGCCTTTACGGGGTAAATAAAGTGTTTTTCTATCAAAATAGGGACAATTTAAGAGAAAAAATTCCCCTCAAAAAAATCACCAAAAAGGCAAGTCTATAGCCTTGCCAAATGGCCAAAAATCGGCCAAAATCAGGGTTTGAAAAATCCTTTTTTCTTCAAAAATAAATGCTAAAACCTACCAGAAACCCCCTGATCCACCTTTAGGGGGTAAATAAAGTGCTTTTCTATCAAAATAGGGACAATTTAAGAGAAAAAATTCCCCTCAAAAAATCGCCAGAAAAGCAAGTCTATAGCCTTGCCAAATTGCCAAAAATCGGCCAAAATCAGGGTTTTGAAAAATCCTCTTTTTCTTCAAAAATAGTTTCTAAAACCTACCAGAAACCCCCTGATCCACCTATACGGGGTAAATGAAGTGCTTTTCTATCAATATCGAGGCGATTTAATAGAAAAAATTCCCCTCAAAAAATTGCCAAAAAAGCAAGTCTATAGCCTTGTCAAATTGCCAAAAATCGGCCAAAATCAGGGGTTTTGAAAAATCCTTTCTTTCTTCAAAAATAAATGCTAAAACCAACCAGAAACCCCCTGATCCACCTTTAGGGCGTAAATAAAGTGCTTTTCTATCAAAATAGGGACAATTTAAGAGAACAAATTCCCCTTAAAAATCACCAAAAAGGCAAGTCTATAGCCTTGCCAAATTGCAAAAAATCGGCCAAAATCAGGGGTTTTGAAAAATCCATTTTTTCTTCAAAATAGTTACTAAAACCTACCAGAAACCCCCTGATCCACCTTTAGGGGGTAAATAAAGTGTTTTTCTATCAAAATAGGGACAATTTAAGAGAAAAAATTCCCCTCAAAAAATCGCCAAAAAGGCAAGTCTATAGCCTTGCCATTTGGCCAAAAATCGGCCAAAATCAGGGGTTTTGAAAAATCCTTTTTTTCTTCCAAAATAGTTACTAAAACCAACCAGAAACCCCCTGATCCACCTTTAGAGGTAAAATAAGGTGTTTTTGTATCAAAATAGGGGCAATTTAAGAGAAAAAATTCCCCGCAAAAAATCGCCAGAAAAGCAAGTCTATAGCCTTGCCAAATGGCCAAATATAGGCCAAAATCAGGGGTATTAGAACATCCTTTTTTTCTTCAAAATAGATGCTAAAACCTACCAGAAACCCGTTGATCGGCCCTTAGGCGGTAAATAAAGTGTTTTTCTATCAAAATAGGGACAAATTAAGAGAAAAAATTCCCCTCAAAAAATCTTTAAAAAGGCAAGTCTATAGCCTTGCCAAATTGCCAAAAATCGGCCAAAATCAGGGGTTTCGGAAAATCCTTCTTTTCTTGAAAAATAGTTACTAAAACCTACCAGAAACCCCTGATCCACCTTTACGGGGTAAATACAGTGTTTTCTATCAAAATAGGGACAATTTAAGAGAAAAATTCCCTCAAAAATCACCCAAAAGGCAAGTCTATAGCCTTGCCAAATGGCCAAAAATCGGCCAAAATCAGGGTTTTGAAAATCCTTTTTTCTTCAAAATAGTTACTAAAACCTACCAGAAACCCCTGATCCACCTTTACGGGGTAAATAAAGTGTTTTTCTATCAAAGTAGGGACAATTTAAGAGAAAAATTCCCTCAAAAATCACCAAAAGGCAAGTCTATAGCCTTGCCAAATGGCCAAAAATCGGCCAAAATCAGGGTTTTGAAAATCCTTTTTTCTTCAAAATAGTTACTAAAACCTACCAGAAACCCCTGATCCACCTTTACGGGGTAAATACAGTGCTTTTCTATCAAAATAGGGACAATTTAAGAGAAAAATTCCCTCAAAAATAGCCAAAAGGCAAGTCTATAGCCTTGCCAAATGGCCAAAAATTCGGCCAAAATCAGGGTTTTGAAAAATCCTTTTTTCTTCAAAAATAGTTACTAAAACCTACCAGAAACCCCCTGATCCACCTTTACGGGGTAAATAAAGTGCTTTTCTATCAAAATAGGGACAATTTAAGAGAAAAAATTTCCCTCAAAAAATCGCCAGAAAAGCAAGTCTATAGCCTTGCCAAATGGCCAAAAATCGGCCAAAATCAGGGGTTTTGAAAATCCTTTTTTCTTCAAAAATAGTTACTAAAACCTACCAGAAACCCCCTGATCCACCTTTAGGGGTAAATACAGTGTTTTCTATCAAAATAGGGGCAATTTAAGAGAAAAATTCCCTCAAAAATCGCCAAAAAGGCAAGTCTATAGCCTTGCCAAATGGCCAAAAATCGGCCAAAATCAGGGGTTTGAAAAATCCTTTTTTTCTTGAAAAATAGTTACTAAAACCTACCAGAAACCCCCTGATCTGCCTTTACGGGGTAAATACAGTGTGTTTCTATCAAAATAGGGACAATTTAAGAGAAAAAATTCCCCTCAAAAAATCGCCAAAAAGGCAAGTCTATAGCCTTGCCAAATGGCCAAAAATCGGCCAAAATCAGGGGTTTTGAAAAATCGTTTTTTCTTCAAAAATAGTAACTAAAACCTACCAGAAACCCCCTGATCCACCTTTAGGGGTAAATAAAGTGTTTTCTATCAAAATAGGGACAATTTAAGAGAAAAAATTTCCCTCAAAAATCGCCAAAAAGGCAAGTCTATAGCCTTGCCAAATGGCCAAAAATAGGCCAAAATCAGGGGTATTAGAAAATCCTTTTTTCTTCAAAATAGATACTAAAACCTACCAGAAACCCCTTGATCCACCTTTAGGGGGTAAATAAAGTGTTTTTCTATCAAAATAGGGACAATTTAAGAGAAAAAATTCCCCTCAAAAAATCGCCAAAAAGGCAAGTCTATAGCCTTGCCAAATGGCCAAAAATAGGCCAAAATCAGGGGTATTAAAAAATCCTTTTTTTCTTCAAAATAGATACTAAAACCTACCAGAAACCCCCTGATCCGCCTTTAGGGGGTAAATAAAGTGTTTTTCTATCAAAATAGGGACAATTTAAGAGAAAAAATTCCCCTCAAAAAATCGCCAGAAAGGCAAGTCTATAGCCTTGCCAAATTGCCAAAAATCGGCCAAAATCAGGGGTTTTGAAAAATCCTTTTTTTCTTCAAAAATAGTTACTAAAACCTACCAGAAACCCCCTGATCCACCTTTAGGGGTAAATAAAGTGTTTTTCTATCAAAATAGGGACAATTTAAGAGAAAAATTCCCTCAAAAATCGCCAAAAAGGCAAGTCTATAGCCTTGCCAAATGGCCAAAAATCGGCCAAAATCAGGGTTTTGAAAAATCCTTTTTTCTTCAAAAATAGTTTCTAAAACCTACCAGAAACCCCCTGATCCACCTTTACGGGGTAAATGAAGTGCTTTTCTATCAAAATAGGGACAATTTAAGAGAAAAAATTCCCCTCAAAAAATCGCCAAAAAGGCAAGTCTATAGCCTTGCCAAATTGCCAAAAATCGGCCAAAATCAGGGGTTTTGAAAAATCCTTTTTTTTCTTCAAAAATAGTTTCTAAAACCTACCAGAAACCCCCTGATCCACCTTTACGGGGTAAATGAAGTGCTTTTCTATCAAAATAGGGACAATTTAAGAGAAAAAATTCCCCTCAAAAAATCGCCAAAAAGGCAAGTCTATAGCCTTGCCAAATTGCCAAAAATCGGCCAAAATCAGGGTTTTGAAAAATCCTTTTTTCTTCAAAAATAGTTACTAAAACCTACCAGAAACCCCTGATCCACCTTTACGGGGTAAATACAGTGTGTTTCTATCAAAAAAGGGAGAATTTAAGAGAAAAAATTCCCCTCAAAAAGTCGACAAAAAGGCAAGTCTATAGCCTTGCCAAATGGCAAAAATCGGCCAAAATCAGGGTTTTGAAAATACTTTTTTCTTCAAAATAGTTACTAAAACCTACCAGAAACCCCTGATCCACCTTTAGGGGTAAATACAGTGTGTTTCTATCAAAAAGGGAGAATTTAAGAGAAAAATTCCCTCAAAAATCGCCAAAAGGCAAGTCTATAGCCTTGCCAAATGGCCAAAAATCGGCCGAAATCAGGGGTTTTGAAAAATCCTTTTTTTCTTCAAAATAGTTACTAAAACCTACCAGAAACCCCCTGATCTGCCTTTACGGGGTAAATACAGTGTGTTTCTATCAAAAAAGGGAGAATTTAAGAGAAAAAATTCCCCTCAAAAAATCGCCAAAAAGGCAAGTCTATAGCCTTGCCAAATGGCCAAAAATCGGCCAAAATCAGGGGTTTTGAAAAATCCTTTTTTCTTCAAAAATAGTTACTAAAACCTACCAGAAACCCCTGATCTGCCTTTACGGGGTAAATACAGTGTGTTTCTATCAAGAAAGGGAGAATTTAAGAGAAAAAATTCCCCTCAAAAATCGCCAAAAAGGCAAGTCTATAGCCTTGCCAAATGGCAAAAATCGGCCAAAATCAGGGGTTTTGAAAAATACTTTTTTTCTTCAAAAATAGTTACTAAAACCTACCAGAAACCCCCTGATCCACTTTTAGGGGGTAAATACAGTGTGTCTCTATCAAAAAAGGGAGAATTTAAGAGAAAAAGTTTCCCTCAAAAAATCGCCAAAAAGGCAAGTCTATAGCCTTGCCAAATGGCCAAAAATCGGCCAAAATCAGGGGTATTAAAAAATCCTTTTTTTCTTCAAAATAGATACTAAAACCTACCAGAAACCCCCTGATCTGCCTTTACGGGGTAAATACAGTGTGTCTCTATCAAAAAAGGGAGAATTTAAGAGAAAAAATTCCCCTCAAAAAATCGCCAAAAAGGCAAGTCTATAGCCTTGCCAAATGGCCAAAAATCGGCCGAAATCAGGGGTTTTGAAAATCCTTTTTTCTTCAAAAATAGTTACTAAAACCTACCAGAAACCCCCTGATCTGCCTTTACGGGGTAAATACAGTGTGTTTCTATCAAAAAAGGGAGAATTTAAGAGAAAAAATTCCCCTCAAAAAATCGCCAAAAAGGCAAGTCTATAGCCTTGCCAAATGGCCAAAAATCGGCCGAAATCAGGGGTTTTGAAAAATCCTTTTTTTCTTCAAAAATAGTTACTAAAACCTACCAGAAACCCCCTGATCTGCCTTTACGGGGTAAATACAGTGTGTTTCTATCAAAAAAGGGAGAATTTAAGAGAAAAATTCCCTCAAAAATCGCCAAAAGGCAAGTCTATAGCCTTGCCAAATGGCCAAAAATCGGCCGAAATCAGGGGTTTTGAAAAATCCTTTTCTTCTTCAAAAATAGTTACTAAAACCTACCAGAAACCCCTGATCTGCCTTTACGGGGTAAATACAGTGTGTTTCTATCAAAAAAGGGAGAATTTAAGAGAAAAAATTCCCCTCAAAAAGTCGACAAAAAGGCAAGTCTATAGCCTTGCCAAATGGCAAAACTCGGCCAAAATCAGGGGTTTTGAAAATCCTTTTTTCTTCAAAAATAGTTACTAAAACCTACCAGAAACCCCTGATCTGCCTTTAGGGGTAAATAAGTGTGTTTCTATCAAAATAGGGACAATTTAAGAGAAAAAATTCCCCAAAAATCGCCAAAAGGCAAGTCTATAGCCTTGCCAAATGGCCAAAAATCGGCCAAAATCAGGGGTTTTGAAAAATCCTTTTTTCTTCAAAAATAGTTACTAAAACCTACCAGAAACCCCCTGATCTGCCTTTACGGGGTAAATACAGTGTGTTTCTATCAAAAAAGGGAGAATTTAAGAGAAAAAATTCCCCTCAAAAAGTCGACAAAAAGGCAAGTCTATAGCCTTGCCAAATGGCCAAAAATCGGCCAAAATCAGGGGTTTTGAAAAATCCTTTTTTTCTTCAAAAATAGTTACTAAAACCTACCAGAAACCCCTGATCTGCCTTTAGGGGTAAATACAGTGTGTTTCTATCAAAAAGGGAGAATTTAAGAGAAAAATTTCCCTCAAAAATCGACAAAAGGCAAGTCTATAGCCTTGCCAAATGGCCAAAAATCGGCCAAAATCAGGGTTTTGAAAAATCCTTTTTTCTTCAAAATAGTTACTAAAACCTACCAGAAACCCCTGATCGCCTTTAGGGGTAAATACAGTGTTTTCTATCAAAATAGGGAGAATTTAAGAGAAAAATTCCCTCAAAAATCGCCAAAAGGCAAGTCTATAGCCTTGCCAAATGGCCAAAAATCGGCCAAAATCAGGGTTTTGAAAATCCTTTTTTCTTCAAAATAGTTACTAAAACCTACCAGAAACCCCTGATCCACCTTTAGGGGTAAATACAGTGTTTTCTATCAAAATAGGGACAATTTAAGAGAAAAATTCCCTCAAAAATCGACAAAAGGCAAGTCTATAGCCTTGCCAAATGGCCAAAAATCGGCCAAAATCAGGGTTTTGAAAAATCCTTTTTTCTTCAAAATAGTTACTAAAACCTACCAGAAACCCCTGATCCATCTTTAGGGGTAAATAAAGTGCTTTTCTATCAAAAAGGGACAATTTAAGAGAAAAATTCCCTCAAAAATCAACAAAAGGCAAGTCTATAGCCTTGCCAAATGGCCAAAAATCGGCCAAAATCAGGGTTTTGAAAAATCCTTTTTTCTTAAAAATAAATACTAAAACCTACCAGAAACCCCTGATCCACCTTTAGGGGTAAATACAGTGCTTTTCTATCAAAATAGAGACAATTTAAGAGAAAAATTCCCTCAAAAATCGACAAAAGGCAAGTCTATAGCCTTGCCAAATGGCCAAAAATCGGCCAAAATCAGGGTTTTGAAAAATCCTTTTTTCTTCAAAAATAGTTACTAAAACCTACCAGAAACCCCTGATCAACCTTTAGGGGTAAATACAGTGTGTTTCTATCAAAATAGGGACAATTTAAGAGAAAAATTCCCTCAAAAATCGACAAAAGGCAAGTCTATAGCCTTGCCAAATGGCCAAAAATCGGCCAAAATCAGGGGTTTTGAAAATCCTTTTTTCTTCAAAAATAGTTACTAAAACCTACCAGAAACCCCTGATCCACCTTTTAGGGGTAAATACAGTGTTTTCTATCAAAATAGGGACAATTTAAGAGAAAAATTCCCTCAAAAATCGACAAAAGGCAAGTCTATAGCCTTGCCAAATGGCCAAAAATCGGCCAAAATCAGGGTTTTGAAAAATCCTTTTTTCTTCAAAAATAAATACTAAAACCTACCAGAAACCCCTGATCCACCTTTAGGGGTAAATAAAGTGTTTTTCTATCAAAATAGGGATAATTTAAGAGAAAAATTTTCCTCAAAAATCACAAAAGGCAAGTCTATAGCCTTGCCAAATGGCCAAAAATCGGCCAAAATCGGGGGTTTGAAAAATCCTCTTTTTCTTCAAAAATAAATGCTAAAACCTACCAGAAACCCCCCGATCCACCTTTAGGGGGTAAATAAAGTGCTTTTCTATCAAAATAGGGACAATTTAAGATAAAAATTTTCCCTCAAAAAATCACCAAAAAGGCAAATCTATAGCCTTGCCAAATTGCCAAAAATTGGCCAAAATAAGGGGTTTCGAAAAATCCTTTTTTTCTTCAAAAATAAATGCCAAAACCTACCAGAAACCCCCTGATCCATTTTAGGGGGTAAATAAAGTGCTTTTCTATCAAAAGAGGGACAATTTAAGAGAAAAAATTTCCCTCAAAAATCGGCCAAAAAGGCAAGTCTATAGCCTTGCCAAATGGCCAAAAATCGGCCAAAGTCAGGGTTTTGAAAAATCCTTTTTTCTTCAAAAATAGTTACTAAAACCTACCAGAAACCCCCTGATCCACCTTTAGGGGTAAATACAGTGTGTTTCTATCAAAAAAGGGAGAATTTAAGAGAAAAAATTCCCCTCAAAAAGTCGACAAAAAGGCAAGTCTATAGCCTTGCCAAATGGCCAAAAATCGGCCAAAATCAGGGGTTTTGAAAAATCCTTTTTTCTTCAAAAATAGTTACTAAAACCTACCAGAAACCCCCTGATCCACCTTTAGGGGTAAATACAGTGTTTTCTATCAAAAAGGGACAATTTAAGAGAAAAATTCCCTCAAAAATCACCAAAAGGCAAGTCTATAGCCTTGCCAAATGGCCAAAAATCGGCCAAAATCAGGGTTTTGAAAATCCTTTTTTCTTCAAAAATAGTTACTAAAACCTACCAGAAACCCCTGATCCATTTTAGGGGTAAATACAGTGCTTTTCTATCAAAAAGGGACAATTTAAGAGAAAAATTCCCTCAAAAATGGACAAAAGGCAAGTCTATAGCCTTGCCAAATGGCCAAAAATCGGCCAAAATCAGGGTTTTGAAAAATCCTTTTTTCTTCAAAAATAGTTACTAAAACCTACCAGAAACCCCTGATCCACCTTTAGGGGTAAATACAGTGCTTTTCTATCAAAATAGGGAGAATTTAAGAGAAAAATTCCCTCAAAAATCGACAAAAGGCAAGTCTATAGCCTTGCCAAATGGCCAAAAATCGGCCAAAATCAGGGTTTTGAAAAATCCTTTTTTCTTCAAAAATAGTTACTAAAACCTACCAGAAACCCCTGATCCATCTTTAGGGGTAAATAAAGTGTTTTCTATCAAAATAGGGACAATTTAAGAGAAAAATTCCCTCAAAAATCACAAAAGGCAAGTCTATAGCCTTGCCAAATGGCCAAAAATCGGCCAAAATCAGGGTTTTGAAAAATCCTTTTTTCTTCAAAATAAATACTAAAACCTACCAGAAACCCCTGATCCACCTTTAGGGGGTAAATAAAGTGCTTTTCTATCAAAATAGGGACAATTTAAGAGAAAAAATTTCCCTCAAAAATCACCAAAAGGCAAGTCTATAGCCTTGCCAAATGGCCAAAAATCGGCCAAAATCAGGGTTTGAAAAATCCTTTTTTCTTCAAAATAAATACTAAAACCTACCAGAAACCCCTGATCCACCTTTAGGGGTAAATAAAGTGTTTTTCTATCAAAGTAGGAACAATTTAAGAGAAAAATTCTCCTCAAAAATCACCAAAAGGCAAGTCTATAGCCTTGCCAAATTGCCAAAAATCGGCCAAAATCAGGGGTTTTGAAAAATCCTTTTTTTCTTCAAAAATAAATGCTAAAACCTACCAGAAACCCCCTGATCCACCTTTAGGGGGTAAATAAAGTGCTTTTCTATCAAAATAGGGACAATTTAAGAGAAAAAATTTCCCTCAAAAAATCACCAAAAAGGCAAGTCTATAGCCTTGCCAAATTGCCAAAAATCGGCCAAAATCAGGGGTTTTGAAAAATCCTTTTTTCTTCAAAATAGATACTAAAACCTACCAGAAACCCCCTGATCCGCCATTAGGGGGTAAATAATGTTTTTTTCTATCAAACTAGAAACAATTTATGAGAAAAAGTTCTCCTAAAAAAATCGTCAAAAAGGCAAGTCTATAGCCTTGCCAAATGGCCAAAAATCGGCCAAAATCAGGGTTTTGAAAAATCCTTTTTTCTTCAAAAATAGTTACTAAAACCTACCAGAAACCCCTAGATCCGCCTTTACGGGGTAAATAAAGTGTTTTTCTATCAAAATAGGGACAATTTAAGAGAAAAAATTCCCCTCAAAAAATCACCAAAAAGGCAAGTCTATAGCCTTGCCAAATGGCCAAAAATCGGCCAAAATCAAGGGTTTTGAAAAATCCTTTTCTTCTTCAAAAATAGTTACTAAAACCTACGAGAAACCCCTAGATCCACCTTTAGGGGTAAATAAAGTGTTTTTCTATCAAAATAGGGACAATTTAAGAGAAAAATTCCCTCAAAAATCACCAAAAGGCAAGTCTATAGCCTTGCCAAATGGCCAAAATCGGCCAAAATCAGGGTTTTGAAAAATCCTTTTTTCTTCAAAAATAGTTACTAAAACCTACGAGAAACCCCTTGATCCGCTTTTACGGGGTAAATAAAGTGTTTTTCTATCAAAATAGGGACAATTTAAGAGAAAAATTCTCCTCAAAAAATCGCCAAAAAGGCAAGTCTATAGCCTTGCCAAATGGCCAAAAGTCGGCCAAAATCAGGGGTTTTTAAAAATCCTTTTTTCTTCAAAAATAGTTACTAAAACCTACCAGAAACCCCCTGATCCGCCTTTACGGGGTAAATAAAGTGTTTTTCTATCAATATAGGGACAATTTAAGAGAAAAAATTCCCCTCAAAAAAATGACCAAAAAGGCAAGTCTATAGCCTTGCAAAATGGCGCAAAATCGGCCAAAATCAAGGGTTTTGAAAAATCCTTTTCTTCTTCAAAAATAGTTACTAAAACCTACGAGAAACCCCTTGATCCGCTTTTACGGGGTAAATAAAGTGTTTTTCTATCAAAGTAGGGACAATTTAAGAGAAAAAATTCCCTCAAAAAATCGCCAAAAAGGCAAGTCTATAGCCTTGCCAAATTGCCAAAAATCGGCCAAAATCAGGGGTTTTGAAAAATCCTTTTTTTCTTCAAAAATAAATGCTAAAACCTACCAGAAACCCCCCGATCCACCTTTAGGGGGTAAATAAAGTGCTTTTCTATCAAAATAGGGACAATTTAAGAGAAAAATTTTCCCTCAAAAAATCACCAAAAAGGCAAGTCTATAGCCTTGCCAAATTGCCAAAATCGGCTAAAATCAGGGGTTTTGAAAAATCCTTTTTTCTCTCAAAAATAAATGCTAAAACCTACCAGAAACCCCTGATCCACCTTTAGGGGTAAATAAAGTGCTTTTCTATCAAAATAGGGACAATTTAAGAGAAAAAATTTCCCTCAAAAATCACCAAAAGGCAAGTCTATAGCCTTGCCAAATTGCCAAAAATCGGCCAAAATCGGGGGTTTGAAAAATCCTTTTTTCTTCAAAATAAATGCTAAAACCTACCAGAAACCCCCTGATCCACCTTTAGGGGGTAAATAAAGTGCTTTTCTATCAAAATAGGGACAATTTAAGAGAAAAAATTCCCCTCAAAAAATCGCCAAAAAGGCAAGTCTATAGCCTTGCCAAATGGCCAAAAATCGGCCAAAATCAATGGTTTTGAAAAATCCATTTTTCTTCAAAAATACCTACCAGAAACCCCCTGATCCACCTTTACGGGATAAATAAAGTGTTTTTCTATCAAAGTAGGGACAATTTAAGAGAAAAAATTCCCCTCAAAAAATCGCCAAAAAGGCAAGTCTATAGCCTTGCCAAATGGCCAAAAATCGGCCAAAATCAGGGGTTTTGAAAAATCCTTTTTTCTTCAAAAATAGTAACTAAAACCAACCAGAAACCCCCTGATCCACCTTTAGGGGGAAAATAAGGTGTTTTTGTATCAAAATAGGGGCAATTTAAGAGAAAAAATTCCCCGCAAAAAATCGCCAAAAAGGCAAGTCTATAGCGTTGCCAAATGGCCAAAAGTCGGCCAAAATCAGTGGTTTTGAAAAATCCTTTTTTCTTCAAAAATAGTTACTAACACCTACAAGAAACCCCCTGATCTGCTTTTAGGGGGAAAATAAAGTGCTTTTCTATCAAAATAGAAACAATTTAGGAGAAAAGATTTCCCTAAAAAAATCGCCAAAAAGGCAAGTCTATAGCCTTGCCAATGGCCAAAAATCAGCCAAAATCTGGGGTTTTGAAAACCTCCATTTTTCTTCAAAAATACTCAGTAAAACCTACCAGACACCCCCTAATCTGCCTTTAGGGGGTAAATAAAGCGTTTTTCTATCAAAATAGGTCCAATTAAGGAGAAACGATTTCCCTAAAAAAATCGCCAAAAAGGCAAGTCTATAGCCTTGCCAAATGGCCAAAAATCGGCAAAAATCAGGGATTTTGAAAACTGGCATTTTTCTTTAAAATAAGTTATCAAATCTTACCTTTTACCCCTGAATAGCCTCTAGGGGGTAAATAAAGGGTTTTTTTTGTCAGATTATGGCAAATGAGGGAAAAAAAGTTTTCTGAAAAAATAGCCAGAAAGGCCTTGCCAAATGGCCAAAAATCAGCCATAATCAGGGGTTTCGAAAACACACTTTTTTCTTCAAAAATAGTAAGTAAAACCTACCAGACACCCCCTGATTTGCCTTTGGCGGGTTAATGAAGCGTTTTTCTACCAAAATAAGTCCAATTTAGGAAGAAAAAATTCCCTCGAAAAATCGCCAAAAAGCGAAGTCTATAGCCTTGCCAAATGGCCAAAAATCGGCCAAAATCAGAGGGTTTTTAAAACTCCCTTTTTTCTTCAAAAATAGTTACTAAGATCTACCGGGCACCCTCTGATCTGTGTTTAGGGGGTAAATAAAGTGTTTTTCTATCAAAATTGGTCCAATTTAGGAGAAAAAATTTCCCTCGAAAATCACCAAAAGGGCAAATCTATAGCCTTGCCAAATGGACGAAAAGCGCTCAAAAATTAAGTGTTTTAGAACTAAGATTTTACCATAAAAGTAACCAAAAGTTCTTCTTTAATTTCTTCTGGTAGGCTGGTTTGGTATGGAAAGTGTCATATGTTTTGATGAAGAAGTGAATTGAAAAGTCCTTAAATTTTTAATGAATAACGAAATTGGCAAAAGAGGAGTTTATTTTGCATCTGAAGATACTGAAGACTTTAGGGTATCGTTTTTATTTCTATCCAGCAAAAATACGGGAGATTTTTTGTATTTGATTCTGTTTAGAAAAAATGGTGAGTATAGTGGATATTACTGAGTTTACAATACGACCAAAATCAACTTGTTAAGATAATTTGACAGTATAAGTTTAAGATGAATTTAGCTAATGCCCTAACCTGATTTTGGCCTATTTTGGTGATTTGCATAGGCTATAGACTTGTTATCTTTCGAGATTTCCTCAAGGAAATGTTGTCTCCAAAATTCTGAGCTGTTCTGATTAACATTGATCAGTTTTGCTTCAGGCCTTCGAGATCGCTGGGTTCGCTTGAAGAATATTGACATAAAAATAGCTAGTTTTTCGTTTACCTTTTTGAATGAATAAAGAATGAATACTAAATAGCTACTATAAAACGCGAAATTAATCTTATATAAACATACTACGACATTATAAGTTTAAAAAAACGAAAAAATACACTAAACACTTTGAAACGAACGTTATAATGCTGGAGCTATGTAATTTGATTGTAGCTAGTGTCTTAAAGCTTTTCCGTAAGACAGTCCTCTGAGTAGACACTAATTTAAAAACAATGTTTTTGACACACGAGGCTGGGCAAAGCGTCGAATTTTTCTGAAATCTCAGTAACTTCTTGAATAGGGTAGCGAATAAGGTATGCAGGCATGAATTCCTTGTTTAAAAACGCACTATAAACATGTTGTCGAGAAAGGGTGGGGAGGGGGTGAAAACTCAGTCCAAAATATACAAAACAGCAAAGCTGGGAGGGTGGCACTAATTTTTCTTACAAAAGCCCATAAGAAAAGTCAGCTACAAAATGTCTATTTCTAGTTTTATAAGACTCTGAGGAGTGCCAGACGAAAAAGCTTCAGTATGCAAGGAATTATTCTTGCTTTTCAATTCAAATTCAAAAATACGTTAAACGAAATAACAAATTTGAATTTCTATACAGGAGCCTGTTCAACCTGCCTACACACAACAACCACCCATTCAGCAACCAGTAACTACAGAGAGCATGATGTTTGGGCCTACACCTCAACCAGTTCAATGCCCTGCATGCGGTCAGCAGGTTGGTCTATAATACTAATTCTGATACTTGTTATGTTAGGGGGCTTGTTATAGGGGATCCAGAAGCCGCGAAATCGCGGAAAATCCAGCTCAAAG
The DNA here is from genome assembly GCA_014526335.1 of Chrysaora quinquecirrha. Taxonomy (NCBI): domain Eukaryota; kingdom Metazoa; phylum Cnidaria; class Scyphozoa; order Semaeostomeae; family Pelagiidae; genus Chrysaora; species Chrysaora quinquecirrha. The sequence goes on from JACTAT010000021.1 coordinate 799,218, forward strand.
CCTCAAGCCGTTATCCAATAAATCGCTAATCCACGGCCGATTAGCATTATTCGTTGATGATTTTAATTGCCAATTTGTTGTTCGACATTAACCCGGTCGCTTATTAGCTTGGTCGCTTGATTACTTTTTCTACTTTGTTTACGGCAAAGAGCCCTTTTCAGCCTATTCCTTGAGAAATGAAAAATGTAGCAGTATCTCCTTTTTCGTCAAGAAGCCGCAGGCGCGTGCATAATACCGTAAGCGATGTCAATACACCATAAAATCGCAGGACGCAATTTGTTCTGAAGCACTGCAAAATCCGTAAGCCGCACGCAAAATAGGGGGTCGAAGCCGTGAAACCACCAAATTATAATATGCTTCCTATATTCATGGTTAGTATTTAACACTAACATGAAGTCGAACAGTTCTTGTGACATAATTTTCCAATTTTCAGAAAGAAGAGCCTAAGTTGAAAATGTGTATTTACGTTCCACTGCATAGGAACAAATCTCACGATTTTCTTTTTATCTTAATAGGCCATTACAGCAACTAGATTTGAGCCTGGGAAAGCCACATGGCTGGCTGCTGCAGTAATCTGTCCTTTTTGTCCAGTTGGTTGTTGTGTGCTGCCGTTTATTTTTGATACGTTCAAAGATGTGGAACACACATGTCCAAGTTGCAACACAGTGCTTGGCAAATGGGAAAAACTTTGAAGCAAGGGGCAGGACCGCGATTGGGTGAAAACATGACTCCGCTGGCTGGAGTAGTTTTTGGAGGGCTAATATTTGACAAAACCTTTTTATAGGGCAATTTAGATTAACAAGAAATTTTAATATCTATCTATTTACAAGAAACTTTAATATATATCTAGATAAAAAAACTGTATTTCAGTAGATATAAGGGAAGTACACGATTTTGTAATAAGGAGCACCTTTATAAGGAACTCGAGGCTGAAAATTGCAAGAAAATTATGGAACTCTAAGAAACCTTCGAGGATCTGGTGAAAAACTAAAGACATCTCTTTTCAAGAATAAGACGGTTTATACAACTAAATAAAATATGCAACAACTTGTTACCCATCGAATTCCCCCAAAATCTCAATTTATAGTTAGAGTTAGAAAACGAAGTAAATTTGCTGTGTAAATTACTATTCAGACACATATGACGACAAAGAACGGCATAAGTAAAATTGGAGGTAAAGGGGGAGTAGCTACCAAAATACCCAAAAGTTGCAATATTGAAAATAATTGTTTAATTAAAGTGTTCGATTCTTTGACAGTTAAATGGGCCAATTTGTAGTCTTCAGTAAGACCCTCAAACCGACTGGATTCCACTTTCGGGCCTCAATGAGAGTAGCTACACTCCGCAGACAAAAATGCCTGACGAGCAATGTTCAGGGACGTTGACAAACGGTCAAACTTTATGTTTGACAAGCGAATTTCAAATGTTTACGAACAGTGTTTGATCGTTTAGGCAGAGCCTTATATGCAGTCGAGCTACAGGACAGGTTGTTCGCATTGTAGTGTAAATGAGCGTGACCTAACATCCGCGAAAATACAGTTAACATCGCACAATTAAACTTGACAGTTAGAAATAAATCGAGTGGCTTCATTCGATCTAATTTTCTTCGATAAATCATATGAATTAATATTTTGTTCATTAAAGTCTATTAAAGTAAGAAAGAAAGCAATTAATAATAATTTTATTTGTTTGGTTTAAATGTTTACCTTGGAAGTTTTGAAAAAAGTTTCATTGCATTTCGAGTTGTTTCAGCTATTACTTCATGTAATGGAATGTTTTTAATTCTTGAAATTTCTCTTGAAGATATAGAAATGTTCTTTGGTTCATTGCGCTCCTGAAAAAGATATGATAAGAAATAAATAAACAAAAGATTCAGTCATTTTTAGCAGTTAAAAATCTACCTACATTTAGACTGTAAAACCCATTGCTGTGTGGATAGAGTTAGTTAGTTTCCTTACTTGGAGTTTTCAGGTAACTTTGTTGGTCATCCAACTATTTCCAATGCACCGAGTGGTATTCAAAACACGAAACAAATAATAATTACGATACGCGTATGTCCTGTCCATATGGGTGGCTTTCTCACCCTGAAATTAACATTGGTAAAATTTGAACGGAAATCGCAAAAAAGAATGATGGAGCATTGACGAAAACTAAAAAAGTCCAGTATACTCGAAATGAAATTGCACTCTGAACAGAAAAAGCGTCAAAGTGTTGATCAAAAGGACCCTTGTCCCACTGCCTTTTGACTCCTTTAATATTTCCTAATGGCTTAGTCTGCATGGACATAGTACGCCAGCCAGCAAAAAACTTCGTTCCTTAGTCAACTCCTCAAAGAAAAAGGGCATTTGGCATTGGGCTGACGATCTGACTACTTATTGAAAAGTCCGTATGATGACAAAAACATCATCAGATCTCAGTTAATAAACTATGGTGGGTACACAGCGCTAAGGGACTTTTTGCCTTTTGCCTAATGCAATTACTTTCCCTGGAACAAATATCAAGACAGATAAACTTGTTTATAAAACAAGACAAACCTGTTTTTCAGGTCCAAGCGCTGGTGCATCTGTTTCAAGAAGCAAGTTTGACAAGGGGATCTGTCTGACGAGTTTTTGTTTCTGGAAAAAAGAGGAAATGATTTTATGAGCCCTTTTACACCCGTAAGTCCCGCTGCTGTCCAATAAAATCTACAGTATGTCAGCGTGTAACACGGGGTGACTATAGTTTCAGCCGTATATCTTTCTACAAGCCTACAATCAACCCAGTAAACCATCTTTCAGAGATTGTACATTGTAGCTACACGTGTACCCAGAGTATAGACTTATTACATTCGTCGTAGTCTATGCTCCTCTACACTACACCACCCCGCTCCATTCTGAGGAAACAGCTGTATGTTGTTGTAGGTGTTAGAAGCTGTTTCCGAAAGAGTGGGAGGAAGGTAATAAGTCTACCCAGAGTATAGGCTATAAAATATTGTTTTGGAAGCAATCATTAATTCTATTGGATTTCCACCTATATCCCAAGAGCTGCTTGGTAGATACAATACCAACCAAGCTTCATCTTTCTGACTGGTGCATTTCGACCTGCAGCTGAGTATAAATTCCACCTTAATCAACTGTTTCAGTCTTTTTTTGACTTTTACTGTATACGCTGGGGAGTGTCAGACGGAAATAGCTTTTAAGAATGCCCAAAGATGCCAACGCTGTTTGTCGCAATTCTGAAGTTTTGTACTGCTCAAAGACAATTAAGTCTGTGCAACAAACTATGGTATAAGGACAGTAAAAATATTGCTACCATATGGAGAAATATGATGTTATCCTAATCATCCTAGTTCAAACAATAAAAAGAAAACAAAGAAAGAAGTCTGTCGAAGAAAGAAGTCTTCGAGAAATGAAACTTAAAAAGCAACATTCTACCTGTTCTGATCGTACGATAGATGGTGGTACAGAGAAGAAGTAGCCAGCGTCAACGCCTCTCATTGCAACAGAAGGTTTACCATCAAAAGCATGAAGAACGACATTTTCAACACCTGCAAAAACACAGAAAGAAAATCAGCACTTTGAAGCTAAATCTTGTCGTAAAACTACACATTTTACTTGATAGTTAACTTAGGTCGTATCTTCTAAACTAACAACTCATATTTTAAAAATAACTAAATATATTCGTCGGAAATGCAGCTTGCTGCTAAGGTCTGGCTAAACTGGGAAAAATGCCGCGCGACATTATCGCTAATGACATTGCCCCTCGATGTCTCCAAGTTCAGCCACCTTTGAAACTTTGTAGCGCGTCACAAAACATTTCTTGTCTCCTCGACTTGGGGAACATATTGCTCGCTTGTCACTCGCATGTTAAGCCACCCTGGGAGACACGCTGAGTACAATGCCGCGCGAAACATGTCTTCTAGTTTAGTCACTGCTTTAGAGAGACGAACGTAGACGTTTCAGACTGGAAGCGGGAGGTGTACAGGGAAAATTCGAAATTATAACATTTTGTTAAAGGGACTAAGTCTTATAAAATGAATGGTTACCTTCTTGTAAAAGAGTTTCAATCACTGGTCTGCCGGCAGACCTTGAATGAACGTTTCTGGAAAAGAGATTTTCAGGACGATCAAATGTGAGCTCTCATGTCCCAAGCCCCAAGTCCCAAGTCTCAAGTTAAGTCTCAAGTCTGAAGTCTCAAGTCAAGTCTTTAAGTCTTAAGTCAAGCCTGAAGCCCAAAATTTCAAGACCTATATAAGTGTAAAGTCAACTCTGAAGCGTCAAATTTCAGGCCACAAATATCAAGTCTCTTTTCTTAAGTCAAGTCTCAAATCAAGTCTAAAGTTTAAAATCAAGTCTAAAGTCTCAAGTCTTAAGTCTCAAGTCTCAAGTCTCGAATCAAGTCTCAAGTCTCAAGTCTCAAGTCTTCAGTCTTAAATCTTTAGTCTTAAGTCTTAATTCTTAGTCAAGTCTCAACTTAAGTCTCAAGTCTTCAGTCTTAAATCTTTAGTCTTAATTCTTAGTCTCAAGTCAAGTCTCAACTTAAGTCTCAAGTCTTAAGTAAGTCAAGTCTGAAATCTCAGGTCTTAAGTCTAAAATCAAGTTTAAAGTTTCAAGTCTCAAGTCAAGTCTCAAGTCTTAAGCCTTAAGTCTTAAGTCTTAAGTCTAAAATCAAGTTTAAAGTATCAAGTCAAGTCTCAAGTCTCACGTCAAGTATCAAGTCACATCTGCCCAAGTGTTTGCCATTTGTGAAAAGTACGTTTAATTTAATGCACAACTTACAGCGGTAGATTCAGCTCTTTAGCCAGTCTTATCTAGAAAGGAAAATCAAATATAGTTTCACAGAAAAAGGAAACAGCATGCATAAAGTAGAACCAGCATTCATATAAAAGAGGGTTGTTTAGGAAGGTTACATGTTCCCCCGAATTTTGTAGATTTTTTTGGATTGATAGTTTAGCGAATTGATATGGAGGAATTTATTTCATCTCTGTTCCCGGATGTTTTCTTGTTTCAATTTCGCCATGTTCCCATGTTCTCTGGATGCATTTCACATGTTCCCATTTTCCAAGAACCTTTATTTTCAACACAGCATTGGGGATTGCAGGATTTTAGCATATGAGAAACATAATGCAATAATAATTTTAAGAGTTTCATAGGAAACAGATTTAACCAACCTGCCTTTTAAACACTTCTCGTTGTATTTCTTTGTCATTGGGTGATTTTATGTGGTAAGGAGTGAAATCCAAGCCAACCTTCAAGGAAACGAAATAATTCTTTGTCATATTGAAGCTTCAGGATTTCTTCAGTTAGTGTTAGGCTCTGGCCAGAAGAGCAAACATTGATGATTAAACATTGATGATTAACTATTGATGATCAAACATTGATGATCAAACATTGATGATCAAACATTGATGATCAAACCTTGATAATCAAACATTGATGATCAAACATTGATGATCAAACATTGATGATCAAACATTGATGATCAAACATTGATGATCAAACATTGATGATCAAACATTATAAACCTTGATAATCAGACTTTGATGATCAAACATTGATGATCAAACATTGATGATCAAACATTGATGATCAAACATTGATGAACAGTTATTGATGATAAAACATTGATGATCAATCATTGATGATCAAACATTGATGATCAAACAATGATGATCAAACATTTTAAACCTTGATAATCAGACTTTGATGATCAAACATTGATGATCAAACATTGATGATCAAACATTGATGATCAAACATTGATGATCAAACATTTTAAACCTTGATAATCAGACTTTGATGATCAAACATTGATGATCAAACATTGATGAACAGTTATTGATGATAAAACATTGATGATCAATCATTGATGATCAAACATTGATGATCAAACATTGATGATCAAACATTGATAATCAGACATTGATGATCAAACATTGATGATCAAACATTGATGATCAAACATTGATGATCAAACATTTTAAACCTTGATAATCAGACTTTGATGATCAAACATTGATGATCAATCATTGATGATCAAACATTGATGATCAAACATATGAAACCCTGATAATCAGACTTTGATGATCAAACATTGATGATCAAATATTGAAGCAAAGACAAGGCTCACCTCTCCAACTCCAACAATATCTTCCGAGTATTTCTGAATCCAAGTTTCAGCTTCATCTAACTCCTGCAAGGAGATAAAGTCCAATACAAGTTTTATGCCCTAATCCCACCAGGCTTTTTTATCATACAGAGGAGGGGGGAGGGTTAGAGCTATTACTAGTATCAAAGTTAAAGTGAGATTTTTTTCAACTACACATAGAATAGTTAAAAAAATGATAAACTCTATTACCTTCATAGACACACTTCTGCTTCCAAACTAAAATGAAACCACAAAAAGGAAACAATCAATAAACAAACTTAATTTAGGATGAACTGTTATAAACAAAAGTAATAAACAATGGCAACAAATGTGAAAGAATAATGTACCTGGACAGGATGGACCCCAAGACATGGGAATATGAAATCAGGGAACCTGTGAAAGATACATTCATTTGTGTACAACACAACATTCAAATGTATGTTCTAGCAAAGAAGAGTAAATTTTTAAATCATAAATTATGTTATAAAATTAAATTAAACATAATGTTAATAGAAGTTGAAGCTCACTTGGTAGATAGATCAAGAACTTTCTGGAAATCAGTAGGAAATTCACAGACTGCAATTATAGCTTTGACACCAATCTAAAAAACAACAAATTTATGCATAAGTAACTTTAATGATGTAATTTCAAAGTCAAAAAATAGAAGCATTTTGGTTGAAGTGAGAAAATGATCCTTATGATAAATGCCTCAGTCATACAGTAGGTAAAAATTGACCAGAAGTGCTGGAATATAACTCAAGCATTGTGGCAATAATAATACCTCCTTTGCTTCATGCAGCTGTGATTCTCTGTCCTGTAAGACAAAAAAATTTCAGTAATTTTCACGACAAGCAATGCAGCTTTGATGCCTGATAAACGATGATGGCATTTGACTATTCAGAAGCAATATTTTGATCGACTTCTCAGAAATGCTCCTGCCAAGAAATTAAAACTTGGGGGAAGACTGGATTTTTGTAGATTGCATGGAGAAGTGTGCGGATGATCTTCCCCAGCACAAAAAATCCAGTCCAGGGGGGCAGTTTTATACCTAGTTGCAGATAGGAGCATATACCAATTTTCTGAATCACAAAATCATGTAAAACGATTGCCTTTTGGGTGCCAAGTACTACTCCCGGGTGGCATATATGGGGGGGGTTATAGGTAGGGTCCAAAAACCGTAAAACCGCAAATTTTTTAGCCGAAAACCGTACAAGCTTAGTACTTGTTTTTCCTTAAAACCAGAAAAACTGCACCGAAATCGCGAATTGAAAAACTGTAAAACTGTACTTTTTGAAGGTAAAAACCGTAAAATCGCTCTCAAAATGTCGAAAAACCGCAAACCGTCATGCCCAATGACCCCCTCATATACTATACACCTAAATACAGCCCCAACCAACCCCACCAGTGCCAGTGTAGTGTCCTCCCTGCGTCATTTTATTTTCATAGACGATAGACATGACATACCTAGGCCTAGATATACACGGATTCCACATATATCCTGAAGAAAGAAAACATCCTCATAAAGATTTACCAAATCAAATTCTTCAGCTGTGATGTGGCAATGAACATCAATCATGTTTTATTGATTTGCTGAACATTTTATTAAACTTCGAAGCTCAAAGCTGAATGAGTTTTCTGTCAACTAAACGCCATTTTCGTGCAATTTTAAGGACTTTTGTTACCCACTTTTCCATTGAATTGAATTGAATATTGAAAAGAGGCCTCTTGAAAAAGAGGTCACAGAGGCCTAAATCGAGAAAATTTTTCCAAAACAGAAAGTTCTTTGTGAAATCTATTAAAAATCAAGGAATTTAAAGCAATTAAAATGGCAAAAGATGACGAAGAAGATGATTATATGTCAGATTCATTTTTAGTAGAGACTGAATCAACAAAACCTGGACTTTTGGCAAGAAAAATGCCGCCCTCAGTCAAGAAGAAATTTGACAAAGAACAAAGAATACAAGAAATAAATGAAAAACATAAAAAAATATATCGACCAATGAATGAAGTAGAAAAAGAAAAAAGGGATGAGAAATTAAATAAAGCATTAGATAGTTCGAATAAAGGATTTGCAATGCTTGAAAAAATGGGCTTCAAAGAAGGGAGTGGCTTGGGAAAACATGGTAGGAATGATTGAATGATTAGTGAGTGATTAACGATTCATGATCTGGTTGATTGTGTGATGTGATGGTGACCATGATGATGATGATAATGGTGATGATGATGAAAATGACACAATGATGATAATGACAATGGTGATGACATGAGGATGATGATAACAATAAAGATGATGATGTTGATAGACAGTGATGATGTGAGAAGCGAATGATTATGGTTTTGATGATTTTCTTTTCAGGAACAGGAAGATCAGAGCCAGTTCCATTAGAAATCAAATCAGGTAAAATAATTGTCAAATTGTCGGCGTCGTGAAAAGTTTGATCATAAAGGGCAAGCTTGAAAACGCATGCAAGTTTCGTCGTTTTAAAAAACAGCTTGTTTTTTAAGACCAACGCCAGTTAAGAAACATTTCTGAATTGACCCATGTTTGAAAGCTCGTCTTTTTCACCGTTTGACTCATTTGAGTTACAAAAAAGGCGAAAAGAGCACTAGCGCTAAAACATAGCACGCTCAGTCGCTAAATCAACTAAAAAGTACAACTGCAAAATCCTTTTGATCGGTATGTTTTCAACTTCACTTAGTCCTATGCTTTACTATACGTAACTCAACTGATTGTAGCTGTCACTCCTACTGCTGGCTTTCCCGAAGATATCGACGGTTGATTTTCATTCCGTTAACGATCTGACGACAATCGCATAATCGTGCCTGTGACAACAGAATCAGAATTAAGGGCTGGCTAAATTAGGAGACATGTCTCGCGCGACATTGATGTCCCCTCAGTGTCTCCCAGTTTAGCCACATCAGAAACTTTGTAGCACGCGACAAAATTTGTAGCAAGAGACACACAAATGTTTCTGGGAGACAACAGAAACTTTTCAGTCTCTGCAACATGCAAATGACTCGGGGACATGTTGCTCGCTTGTCACTTGCATGTTTAGCCACCCTGGGAGACACGCCGAATACAGTGTCACGGGCGACATGTCTCCTAGTTTAGCCCTAGCTTTAGTCTTTGAATCGTAAAAACGTCAAAGCTGCGATAAAAAGCTGAAACATGTTTGGTAACACTATTCGGTCTTTCATAATTTACCCTCATTTAGAAAGGAGGGCAAATTTGCAACAAGGAAGAACTCTCTTGTTCAAAGACGCACGCGGAATTATTTATTTGATAAACAGCAAAATGGCAATATGTAATTGTACTGTTTATTCTCTGTAGATCGTGGAGGTTTGGGAAGAGAAGCAATTTTGAAACGAAGAAAAGAGATGCAAGAATCATTTTTGCAACAAGCTTCAAAACGAAGGAAAAAACTCGAGGAGAAACTTCAAGGGGATTTCAAGAGCAGAATGAAAGGAAGGTTCATGGATAAACAAATTGCTATTGATGTTAGGAAAAGTCAAAAAGCATGTGAACAACTTGATAATGCAAAGGTACATATTAAAGATGGTGTTCACGTGCGCAAGACAGGGAGGGAAGACTTGAGGGCGAAGGACGCAAGATAGGCGTCTTTGGGCCAGCTATGTTGAGGCCCTCGCCCAACAGTGGGCTTTGGTTATTATAAGCCTGGGATTTGGTCGTATTCAAATTAATGTCTCGTAATTTTCCCTTTTAATTTCCATAGGACCTTCAGCCTCTTGAAGAATGGTTCTGGCCGAAGTTTGAAAGTAAAGATGAAGAAGAAGAAGTCGATGAAGAAGAAGAAATTGAAGAGACAGAGGTTATTTTATTCAAATTTCAATAAATTAATTATTTTTTTGGTGCAAACCCTCTTGTCAACGAGTCTTTACCTGCTTGCTGACAGTCAACTCGTCCTTACACTCGTTAGCGGTGTGATACACGTTCTTCTATAAGAAACCTAGAACTAGACACCCAAAAGTTAAGAAACTTTTAGAACAACGAGGAAGGAGTTAAAGAAACTAGAAATTTTTGTTTCAGTTTTCCAACATACTGATTTCAAATTATCAATCTAAAATTCTGATTCTTCTTCAGGACTGGGAGAAGCTTCAAAAAATGACAGATTATCTCAGAACAATTCATCTCTATTGCATTTGGTGTGGAACTACTTATAATGGTAAACTATGATTTTATTTCTTCTCACGACCCCCTTGTATTCTTGCATTTCCATTAATCTGGATATAAGTATCAACTTTTCTCAGGGGGTTACATATTTAAATTAGTTATATCATTCTTTAATCTATGCAGATGAAGATGATTTGAACAGCAACTGTCCTGGAAATTCATTCGAAAGTCACAATGATTAACCGACCAGCAAGAAACATTATTCATTCTGTTTTATGCAAACTTGATTCGGGGAACTTATTTTGCAGCGTCGGTATTCAGGCGCAAGGAATGGAAAAGGGCGCTGCGCTTAAACGTAAAGCCGCGGCTCAACGTGCGACTTTTTGCTTGAAAGGGCGACAGGACATGATAAAAAATTGCCGCCGCGGCTGAAAAAATTTGACGGCGTACGTGAAGCCAGGGATAGATTTTCGAAAAAACGTTCTGCGACCTGAGGAAACACAGTTGCGAACATTGACTTGGTTGAATTTTCGCGACATGTTTTGGCTTGTCCACAACAAGTTCGCAAGGTGTAGCCGGTTAGTTCAAATTGAATTAGTTCGTTAGAAACACATTGTTTTCGCGTGTTTATCTGAAAATTTTCTAGGACCCATTCTTCTTTCCGCGCAAGTTGATTTGCGCCGTTTGTGAGAGCAATTTTGTCGCAGCCTTTAAAAACTTCAGGATTTCTCAGACAGGGGCGTATTTATACTTGAAATATTGGGGGGGGGGTGTCAATAAATTTGCCCGAATTTTCTCGTTTCCCATAAAAGTCCTGAAAGTTCAATAAATGAGAAATCCGATGAAAACATAACTATGAGTGAATAATCATTTTTTTCTACTATTTTCTGCATGCTAACTTGTTGAAACTGTATTCAAAATCTCAGATCAAATGAGTATTTACATTTAATTCCATAATTTAAAAAGATGTTTTCGAAAATTTGCCCGAATGTTTTAAATATTTAGTAGCTACGCCCCGGTTCTCAGAACAGGACCTTTTCGGGAATGTCGCGTCGCAAGAATAGGCGAAAAATCGCACGTTTAGCCGCGACTTAACGTGAATGATAAAGAATGATAAAACAGTGTTTGAAGAATCAGATGAATAACTTTAAATGAATCTAGATTTTATAAACTATCAATGTTCTCTATTACCCTTTGCTTATTATCAAATACTTTTAACAACAATACAGTTAAGACTGAAAACAGTGTCTGATCTTTAACTGTGTTGATCTGTAGACAAGCTACATAAACCCAAAGTTTTTACAAACAAATAGTTTATTTGAAATATAGTTAACTACAACTTCCTTATATAGTATTAAGTTCTATATCCTTTGAACGTGTAAGTTAATAAAGTTAACGAAGGTTGATGATGATAAAACTGAAAAAAATATTTATTCAGTGTGATTGTAAATGATAATGATTATGGTGATGATATGACTGATGGTGATGATGTTCGTGATTTAGAGATGATGATTATGCTGGTGCTAATGATACAAATGCTTGACGAAATACTAACATAAGCAAGGCCTGGGTCATAGATTACACTATCTCTCTCCCAAGTGTTTCCGTATTTTAAACGATGAAAACCCAAAGACGCGGGCAAAGATTTGCAATATTCCTTCTTCCGCATTTTCCATGGGTTAAGGTGGTGGTAGTTTTCGTATACCTTGGTGGTGATGGTAATGATAATGATGATGATGATGGTGATGATGATGATGATGATGATGCTGATAATGATGATGATGATGTTGATAATGATTATTATGATGATGATGATTATGCTGATCATGATCATGACAATCATGATGATCATGATGATGATGATCACGATGATCATGATAATGATGCAAACTAGTCGAAATGTAACCTTTCGAAATACAAGTTTCCAAGTCTAAGTTTATTTTACAGTCAACAAAACACAAAATGTCAAAAAGTAAAAGTTCTTTATATTATAAGTAACTTTTTAATGTAGAAGAAATAATTACGTTTCTCATCTTTAATTTATATTACAATACTTTATACTGAGTTTTTATCTCCTGAGAAGTCTGAAGGAAGAAATTAAGTTTTTAGGCCCTAGCCAAAGAGCAAACCTTTCAGGTCAAATATCTTATTCTTCTAGTAATAGAAAATGTTTGACCGTTTGGCCACGTTGCAGAAATATTACTGGTGAAATATTTTGCTTGTGACAAAAAGAAGAATGTTACCTAAGTGTTTCGCAGATATTGCTAGACAATTCTGCTTTGTCAACTAATGTTTTGCGATGTGAACCAAACTGCCAAACATTTAATGTTAAACAAATCTCAAACATGTTTGACCAGGAAGGTTTGATTGTTTGGCCAGGCCCTCAGGTAAAGGAAAACTACAACCCAAAATAAATTAGACGTTGCTTGCAACATCAATATAATCACCTTACAGTAAGTATATCTGATGACTTCATTGTGTCAATGAAACTTTCTTCAACAGTGTTTGTGTTATAGTATTTCTTTACTACCTTTGGCTGAACGTGACTGACGAGGTGGCCGGGAACTGTGGCTAGTCTGCAAAGGAAACAGAAAAATACGATTAACTTGGTAACATTATCCTAGAGAAGAAAATATCTAAATTGGAGAATCAACATCTCTGTGGGAACCTTTTATTATTAAAACTAGTAAGTGAATGGTCTTTAAGTGGAAGAAACGTTCAAAATTGCGAGAAACAGCGCAAACAACCGGACATACTCAAAAGCTTTTTTTGTCAGATACTCCTCAGAGTATAAACGTCAGAAACAGACCGAAACACTTGACTAAGGCAGAATTTATACCCAGTATGGATCGAAATGCACCATGAAGAATAGTGAAGCTGAAGAAGACAAACCTTTATGATAATTACAGACCTGTGTAGCCATCATAATTGCCCAATAACGAAATGGATAAATTAACATTTTCCATTGTTCGTTAGATCAATGTTTCAACATCAACTATCGCAAGACTAGAGATGATAAAAGCTTTTAAGCTTTTCAGTATGTCCATAGGTGTTTCCGCCTCACCTCGCAATATTAAGCTACAATGCCTGCCAAAAGTCTTGGAACACTTGAACTACTTTTTACTAAGGTGGTAGCAGAAAAACCCCTCCCCCTTCAAACAATGTTGATTTTCTACGGTCTGGAATATCCTATAGGCAGTACTTGGGTAGAACAACATTATTTTGGGCGGAGGGGGTTGATTTTTTGCATTTCCTAGCAAGAAAGGGAAGAGGAGTCGTATTATTTTGCAAACTACGAGGGTGTTCCAACGACTTTTGGCAGGCGTTGTAGTTCAAGTAGGTAGGGGGAAGGCATTACATGCACTTCCAAGGCGTCTCCCCTCATCTAGGTGGCTCTTCTACCCAATGATAATGTTAAGCCTTCACGTACATATGTAGACTAGTAAGAGGGTGGCCAGCGTTGTAGTGGGGGGAAGTAATTGCGTCTCGACAAAGGAATTCAGAATTTCGACCATCCCATCCCGTCTACTGCCTCATGGAGATTAGTTTTAAACTGTGGAGAGGTTAAGATAGCCCCTGTTTTAATTATTGTAAGGAAGCGAAACACCACCCCCCCAAAGAAAATTTAAAGGGCCCTAGGTATAAAAGGTTGTCAAAATCAAGCACTTAGAAAAAGGCAAACATGGAAAACGAAGATGAAGAAAAAAGGGGGACGGCCATGTGCAAATAATTTTAGAGGTGCAATAATTTATGTAAAAGTATGTTTAGAATAAAGCCATGACGTTCTCGGCTAAATGTGATTGCCGTTTAAAAATGAATTACCTTATGGAGTTAAGGTAAGCTTTGAGTTGACTAATTGAAACTTGCTTGGTCTCTCAACTAAAGTCTTCACTAGATAAGCTTCTAGGTTTTCTAAGCTAGATAAGCCCTGCTTGTCTTATGTCGTTTAGGAAACAAACTTTATTTTTGTAGTTAAGTAAGATGATGTATATTAGGTTTTAAATTCTACAAAGAACATAATTGAATTGCATTGAATTCGAGTTGTACAAAACTTCAAGATGTAGGGAAAACGAGCAAAATCATCTTAAGTCGTGCTAAAAGCTTCTTTTGTCTGAAAATCCTTAGAGAATAAATGTCAGATACACACCGAAACAACTGACTTAGGCGGAATTTATACCCAGATGCGGATCGAAAAGCACCAATCAGTGCTAACGGTTAATGTACGATAAAACAACACGCATCTGAGATAAATTCAGTCTTGAACAAGTATTTTGGACTGTTTTTCACGTTTGCACTTTGAAGAATGTCAGAAGAAAAAAGCTTTTAAGCAAGACCAATATGGTTCTGCTCATTTTGCTACTTCGATTTAATGGTTTATACCGACCGTTAACAAATTCTTAATTGATATTGAACTGCAATTCAACACTTGAGTTTAGCTATATAGCTACAATTCTAGATTTTATATGTACAATATTATAGATAGACCGAAAAATTTCTTCACTTATTATCCCTTTTGTTATTATGAAGATTTAAAATTTTAAAATGGCAAGATACTTTTAAATGAAAGTTTATGCAGTTGAGTTCCACACCTCGAAATATTTACAAAGAAGATAATCATAAAATTGTTTAAGATAAGCAAATTTTAATCGTATTTTCAAAAAAGTTATAGTTATAGTTATAACAGGTGACGAAGAAGAAGAACAAGCAACAGCAGCAGCAGAAACAAGATGATGATGGTGATAATGATGAAGAAGAAAAAGAAGCAGCAGCAACAGAAGGAGCAGCAACAAGATTATGATGATAATGATGATAATGATAAAGAAGAGATTGAAGAAGAAATAAAAAAGCAGCAGCAGCAAGATGATGATAATGAAGAAGAAGAAGAAGAAATATAAGAAGAAGCAGCAACAGCAGAAACAAGATGATGATGGTGATAATGATGAAGAAGAAAATGAAGGAAAATAAAAGAAGCAGCAGCAGCAGAGGCAAGATGATGATAATGAGGAAGAAGAAATTGAAGAAGAAATATAAGAAGCAGCAGCAGACAGAAGAAGAAGAAGAAGAAGCAGCAACAGCAGCAGCAGGAACAAAATGATGATAATGATGATAATGATAAAGAAGAGATTGAAGAAGAAATAGAAAAGCAGCAGCAGTAGATGAAGAAGAAGAAGAGGAAGAAGAAGCAGCAGCAGCAGAAACAAGATGATGGTGAAGATAATGATGAAGAAGAAAATGAAGGAAAATAAAAGAGGCAGCAGCAGCAGAAGAAAGATGATGATAATGAGGAAGAAGACATTGAAGAAGAAGTATAAGAAGCAGCAGCAGCAGACGAAGAAGAAGAAGAAGAAGAAGAAGAAGCAGCAACAGCAGCAGCAGGAACAAAATGATGATAATGATGATAATGATAAAGAAGAAATTGAAGAAAAAATAGAAAAGCAGCAGCAACAGATGAAGAAGAAGAAGAGGAAGAAAAAGCAGCAGCAGAAACAAGATGATGGTGAAGATAATGATGAAGAAGAAAATGAAGGAAAATAAAAGAGGCAGCAGCAGCAGAAGAAAGATGATGATAACGAGGAAGAAAACATTGAAGAAGAAGTATAAGAAGCAGCAGCAACAGACGAAGAAGAAGAAGAAGCAGCAACAGTAGCAGCAGAAGCAAGATTATGAATATGAGGGAGAAGAAACAGAAGACGAAATAGAAGAAGCAGTAGCAGGAGATGAAGATGAAGCAGCAGCAGGAGAAGCAAGATGATGATAATGACGAAGATGATGAAGATGATGATAACCATGAAGAAACTGAACAAGAAATTAAAGAAGAAACAAAGGAAGATGAAGCAGAGGAAGAAGAAGAAGAAGAGGTACCAGCAAGCGAGATAGTGATAATGACGAAGAACCTGAAGAAGAAATAAAAGAAGAAGAAGCAGCAGGAGAAGCAAGATGATGATAATGACGAAGATGATGAAGATGATGATGACCATGAAGAAACTGAACAAGAAATAAAAGAAGAAACAGCAGACGACGAAAAACAAATCGAACTAGCAACAGCAGAAAATGAAAAAACAGAAGTAGAAGAACGAGCTAGGGAAATTTTAAGCCCCACTAAAGTATGAAGAACCTATTTAACAGATACTTAGTTTTAGGTATAAAATGATAAAAAAAGGTATGAAACGATCAACTGCATGATATACTGTAATTATTTAATGTTTAATACCTTATCTGGTGGCAATATTTGTGCAAGCATTGGGGTGCTTCGAGAGATTCTCTCAGATTGTTCCAATTTGGATTGAGCAACGAGAGTTTCACGTGACGTGGATCGTTGTAGCTTACCGCCGCCAATTTTCTCCATCAATTTTTGACCACGATTACTGAATGTTCTTTTCAATCTTGACAATGTTGTCTTTTCTTTCTTTCCCCTTTTCTCCTGACAGAACAGAGAATATAAATATGTGACTTCTGAATCCTCTCTTCAATGCCGGTCCCAAACACATCAGGTACAAACATAAAGACTGGAAAGACCATTATCAAAGCATAGGCCCCAAGTTGATGTTTGGGGTTGTTTAGAATCTCGATCAGATTCATTCTCAAAACCGACGCTTGCAAAAATTTTGGCGAACATCATTTTCGTGATCGATTTTTTGTAATTTTGCACTTTTTCTGAAATGCTAATCCGAACCTTTGATACTTTTCTAATTGAAGGGAATTTCGGATAGGTTTCGCAGGAAAATCTTATTTTAACACTTCTTTCAGGAAGAAAAACTTTTTCCAACCCTGCAAAACCCTATAGAGGACTTAGCTGAACATCTCGACGCCACCAAATGAGTACCTAAGGTGCACAGTCCAGAAAATTAGTCTGGAGCATAAGGTGTAGGTCAGACCGGCAGTTCATAAAATTGTCTGGATTTGAATCCCTGATCTTGTAAATGGCGGGAAAATTTGAAAGCCTCTGTTCTCCTTCAGAGAGGTGAACGATGAGAGGTTCTTAACCTTCCCAAGTTCAATGTTGCTGAA
This sequence comes from Chrysaora quinquecirrha, assembly GCA_014526335.1. Classification (NCBI taxonomy): domain Eukaryota; kingdom Metazoa; phylum Cnidaria; class Scyphozoa; order Semaeostomeae; family Pelagiidae; genus Chrysaora; species Chrysaora quinquecirrha. The sequence goes on from JACTAT010000021.1 coordinate 816,484, forward strand.
TACACACTTTCATCTTCTCGAAATCTCTCCTCGACAGCATTACGAACTGCGAAACAGTTTATTTCTTTTTGGCTGCTATAACCCTGTTTAAAGTTATTCTAACCAGTTACGCTGAACTAAGTTTGGTAAAAAGTTAGGTAGTTGTTAATAGTTATTTGGTTAAATGATTATATTTTGGTTAGCACAGAAATTTAAGATTAAGAATTGATATTTCCTCAAGCGATTAGTTTCAAAATGATCTCCATTTTAGGCCGCATTCTTAGTACAGTTAGCTGAACGTGCAGCTTAGCGTATCTTTATATCGAAAATCTTTTACAGAGACTAAGGGTAAGAAGTAAGATTCTGAAGGAATGTCGAACGTTGTTGAAGGAATATAGTACAAAATTTCATACGAAAAGATTTTCAAAACTTTTGATGTAGTAAAAGGTTTTGTGGGACAAAAAGTCATAAGGTTCAAAACTAAGAACCTTTGTTCAGTAAGTGCATACTTGAAGGTGCTGTGGCGTCGTGGCCTAGCCCTGCTAGCTCGTAGTGTCAGGAGCTCAGCGAGGCTGGGATTCGAGCCCAGCCACGGTAGCGTCACAGCCAGGGTTGAGATCTCGTTAGTCCATCTACTTCTGATATCCTAGCAACTGGCGCTAGATAACTACACAACTTCACGTTCACCTTCGCTTGGCCAACAGTTTAATAATCATAAGTGTTCTAAATTCTAAAATGCCTTATCATACCTCCTCTTCTCGCTGCGTTTCTTCTTCATACCTGCTTGAAGATGATGATGCTCTTGTGCTGCCTAATCCACTGCTGCTGGCACTCCCCACTGACACACCTGATACTGACGCGGCACTTGAATTAGGGAATTCTGAGCCAAGGATGGCAGCTAATTGGGATTGCTGAGCCATATCAAGCGGCTGTGATAAAAAAGACAAACATCAATGGAGAAGGACTGTTAAGTATATCAGCTGTTTGGGTAATACATGCATGAAAATATATAATTTAACAATATTACTAAAATCTCTTACTCCCGCGTTTTTCCGCGATCTATTCGCGCATTCTTCGAGTGTTTCCGCAGCTTCAAACTTCCCTTGTCTTCGATAAAGGGCACTCAGGTTTCGAAGCGTTGTTGTGACTGTTGGGCTAGAAAAGAAAAAGACAGCTTGTTAAACGCATAAACGCTTGTTAGCCATGTTATTGCAATCACGTTGAAAACGGCCTAGTTTTAGATTGTATCCGTGTCAAGTACAGCCATATATCGCAATAAAATCATGTTTGCATCTAGACATGGACAATTTTTGAAGAAGCCTAATATATTTGCATATTATATTGAAGCAGTTGCAGCAGATTAATGGTCCAGGATGTTAATCGCCTTCTTGAAGCGACTTCAAACTTCCGCTGTTCTGGTCTTCTGCTTAGGCCCCATCCAAAGTTTAAAAGTTTAAGAATAGCAAGAATTCCTAGCGCTTGCGCATGTTCCTCTTCCCGCGGCATTAAACAGCTGCAGGGAAAGCAACAGCAGTTCGTATAGGATTTGCCTGCAGAGAAGAACATAACTGATGAAATCAAGCTCTACACCAAAGTATACGAGACTGTGCTGTCCTTTAAAATACAATGCACTGAGAAATTATGATATTTACCTGTCAACTTTTGCAGCCTTATGCCAACCACCATATTCTCCATACGGTGCATTATCCTTACCACGCTAAAACAGGTAAAAGAAAAGTATTTAATACTGTAATTTAAAATCTTTTATTGAATTTCAAAAGTATAAGTTAGTTGAAGCCCAGGGGGGTACTCAGTAACTTTCAATACGGGGGGATCCATGCCACTATTTCCTTGTAGACCCCCAAATATTGAGTTTAATGTTTTGGAGACCCCAAATATTGTTATCTATTTTTGAACCCCTAAAATGTTTTCTCGGATTTAGCCATCAGGTTCATGACAATTTACAATTTATAAGCCCTTGGCAGTTGGATGGGTCATTGTAATGAATTGCACCAAATCGCAAGATTCTTCCGTCAGATTTGTGGACCCCAAATATTGAATTTTTGTCCATGTTATATTCACAGACCCCAAATATTGAATAAGCTTAAGATTTCGGACCCCAAATATTGGCATGGACCCCCCCGTATTGAAAGTTAATGAGTACCCCCCTGGGGTTGAAGTAGGAAGCTCAAAGAAATGGTGGACTACTTACTTTATTTTCATCATCTTTGCCTAAAACGAATAAATTGTTTCTCAATACAAGCCAAGAAAAAAAAACTTAATTTAAACGTTTCCCAGCTTAACTAATGATTTAGATATTCTATACTTAGGGATTCTATAATGTACCTCGAGACATATAACAGGCTGTACGTCACCAGCAAGAAATATCCTCACTTATGTTTTTGACTTGAGATTATCAGAATCAGAGAATAATATTCTCAGGGGTACAAGAATAAACTTAGCTGCAAATCACGCTACTGTACAAATTTCTGGGGAGACGCTTTAACTGCTCCTTGGTTTCAAACAAACAGAGAAATGACTTGTCTTTAACCAGTAACATTCAGGCTTAGCGAATCAGTGATGAAGTCCGAGGATCCAGGTCTTTTGGGGTCTCTGGTGGTCCACCAGAACATAAGACAATAGATAGAAAAGATTTATGAAGTCAACATTGGGGGGCCAAAACTCGTGTGATGCTTTCTCACAAAAAGATTTGACCTAATAATGCTAATGCGCATGGCTTTTCACTACTGCTCGGACGGGGCAATCGTTGCTCATCTTACTCCTCAACAGGTCTTATTGTTCTTCACCTTCGCAAAAAAAAAATGAGATCGATAATTTTACCCTTAAATAAATCTCTTACCGAATTCTCTTTCGTGTGCACGTGTCAGAACCTAGAAAGAAACGAAAATACAGTTGAAACAAAAGCTAGGCAAATATAATAAGTTGGATAGAAAATGAAATTTAGCAGCTTATTACCTCTTTGTAAAGTTGTTCTGCAGCTTTATATTTTCCTTGTTTTAAATATGCTGAAGCCTAAAACATAGAGGAAAAATAAAACACATCAGATCATGATTTCAAGCAAAGAAATTGCATTATCTCCAATTACTTCATACATTTTCAAGTTTATTACTAAGAGTGTTTGCTGTCTACAATTCTGATAAACCTGACTAAGCAATGATAAAGAATTGAAACATAGAAACAAAATCAGAACATTTCTTGAATTAAGTGCATTCTAAACTTTAAGAGAAGACAGATCTTATCCAAAGTGAAGACAATCTACACTAATACGATGATCGTAGTGATAATGCTGATGATGATGATGATGTGATTATGATAAAGATGATGATTATGATGATGATAATGACGATGATGGTGATTATGATGATTGTTGTCAATAAACAATTTTCCAGCTCAGACAGATGCATTGATTAGTTTCTTGGGTCTCCCTACTCAACAGAAAATATCCAAATTTTACCCACAGTTTTGTATCTTCAATCAATGATTGTCTTGATTTTGCTAATCATATTTATTTCAGGAGACTAGCTTCTACACTAATATTACAAATAAACCTTAGTGCATTTCGAGCCGCATCTGCGTATAAATTCCGCCTTAGTTTCGGTCTAATTCTGACGTTCATACTCTGAGGAGTGTCAGACGAAAAAAGCTTTTAAGTGTGCCCAAAAATGTTTCTGCTGTTTATCGCAATTCTGAAGATTCGCTCAACTCAAAAACTAATAAACTATGGTAATCTTGTCACTAGAAAGCTCAAAGATACAGATCAAATGTTATCTTACCAAATTATTTTTCGTTTTTGCAACATTGGGGTCGTCTGGACCAAGCTGACTTTCATAAATTTCCAATGCTCGTTGGTAGTACATTTCAACCTATACACAGGCAATGACGTATTAAATGATGATGCAAACAAAATCGGGCAGAGTAATGCCAAGTTATTAGATGGAGGTCCTTATGAGGCACAGGTATTTGCCAAGGGATGGTCAGAAACGGGCAAGGGCTAGTCTATATTACTAAAATCTTACTAATCATGCATTCATCCATACTTAACCTCATCATATTTTCCTTGATTCTGGCAGAGTAATGCCAAGTAATTAGGTGGAGACCATTATGAGGCAGAGGTCTTTGCTAGGGGATGGTCAGAGACGGGTAGGGGCTAGTCTCTATTACTAAAATTTTACAATGCATATTATCCATAATTTACCTCATCATATTTGCCTTGATTCTGGCAGAGTAATGCCAGGTTATTCAACTGCTTTGCCACATCTGGATGATTCCTACCCAAAACCTACAAAAAATCAACAAAGCTTGTTCAGTTTGTTAGAGCATTGAAAGTAAGCTACTTAGAAATCGGGGGTTGCTCAGGAAAAAGGGTACTTGTTTTTATTGAAGTTTGTTTGTTACACATGTTTCTATACCTCAGCCTTGGCAAGGATAAACAATCTTGAACCTTTATTTCAGCATAAACTGCTCTGAGCTTTGCCAGAGTTATTATAAGTTCTTTATGAGCAGGTTTAGTCCCTGTTTACATGTGAACAGGTTGAGTACATCCATTGCCAAAAAGGTCACAACAGACTTTTTGTTTACATGGGTGTGCATGGATCGGTTCCATTTTGGGAACAGGATCGTATCGTTTTTGATACGCTAGAAAAGCAGATCCATTTGGAATGGTTTCATGAAAATGCAATGAAATGGTACTCATCCATTTTGGATTAGTGTCTTTCTCTCTCATGTAAACGGAGTCTAAATAGAACCAAAATATCTTAACCTATGATACCTTTTCTCTGATCTCCAATGCTCGTTTACAGAGTGGTTCTGCTTCTTTGTATTTTCCTCTTTTACCATATAACACAGCCAAATTATTCAAGGTTGCAGCAACCTACAAAAACAGAACCAACGATGTAGATACATGTAGATACAAGTATCCACAAAATCCCTATTCGTTGCAAATGGTAGTAAGGCCCGGGTCAAATAATCAAACATATGTGGTCTCTGTGGTGCAGTCGTTATGTAAGCTGCCCTTGATCATAAGCCGCACCAACAAGAACCGTAAGTGAAGGAAGAGATTTTAAAGTTGAAAATTTGATCATTCTAAGGTGTAATGAAGCATACAAATACCTGGGTTCACAACACCCGATATTTCAAATACATTGGAATCGGTTTATTTTGAAATTGGCAGTGTTACAATTGTTCGACGCAGTGGGTAAAATAATGCAAGCTGCTCTTGTTTACAAGCCGCCCTTTATTATAGGCCACAAGAAAAATAAATGTTGGCCGCGGCTTACAATCGAAAAAATACGGTACAGTAAAAGCAATGCTTACAGCAGGATGATCAGGCCCAAGTGTCTTCTCTCTGATTGCCAACGCATCATTCAACAGATTGGCAGCTTCTTTGTATTTTGATTGGTCCCTGTGAACAATAAAAACAAATATCATTGGACGAAATAACGTATTTTTTCCACCGCAGAGGCTCTCACTTAAAGAGACCACAAAGAGGCAATTTTCCGATTTTCCTCTTCACCTTTGTAGCAGGAGCCTCTGCGTAGGAGATAAGGGTGAGGCTCTCTCTCTCCCCTCGCATTTCTCTAAATAAAATGACTAATAAATGTATGACAAAGATGGCAATTTAAAACGTGCTTGGCATTGCAAGAGATACGAAATTTAGTAAAAACGAAGTTTAATATTTAGCAAAACGACAGATTATCAAATTCAGTATATAAAATTTATAAAACTTTATAAGACTTATAAACTAAGGTCACGTTTATTTCAAGCTCTGAATTTAGACATTGGTGAATTTAGAAGATCATTTTAAAGGGGTTTTTAATTTTGAAATAAGATGTTTAAAACCAGCATAAAAAGCCAGTATCGTGAAGTCTATGTACAGGATTGAAAAATTGGGGGTAAGGGGGCATGCTGCCTTGCCTAATTCTCTCTCCACTGTCCCATTGAACAGCTGGAGGGGTACGTCACCTTTCATGAAAGGTGCCATTCTGTCGGGAGCTGAAAAAGGCGATCCAAACGGCTATTTCCATCTAGAATACATTTAACGCCTGCAATGATTAATGTTTTAATTCTGGAAAGCATTTGGATTTGGAATAAGAGCTCTCCCACACGCTCACCAAAGGCCCAACCCAGTTTAAACATTCTTCAACAATTGATTTTAAGTGATTTTCTACTTTATCAGATATTAGTTGTGTGTCCAACATGACACTATGTCGGTAAGACTTTAAAGCATCTGCTATTGTATTGTCTATTAAGGGTCTGAAGAAGAAATCAAATTTATCAAAATTAGAAACTGAAAATAAGAACACTAAAGATCATAATGAACAATTGAACTTAAGATTAATTCCCAAACCAATAAGTAGAATTAACAGTTATTTCATTATTAGCTTTTTTAGAGTATGTTTTAATCTTTGAAAACAAAAAACATTTGGTTATATCTAGACTGAATAATTAGTTAATCCTTCACGGATATACGGTCATGAACTATCACCATGGCATAGTACAATTCACGGGCTGGGGAACGCGGAACAACAACCTGGAAATCGCTTCACCATGAAACTTGAAATGAGACGAAAACTGGGTTGCTCTCTGTCCGCCATAAGAAACGTATCGAAATTCCTTATAGCCTTGCAGTTTGCATTCAAGGTCCTTGGTCTGTTAAATACATATGTAAACCATCGTGAAAGCAAGGCTAACGTTATTAAAAAAAGGATAAAACGCAAGAGGAAATGCGTGTTTCGAGAACAATAACAGTGTTTTTGTCGTTACTTGCGTGCTGCGTCTAGCCGTGGAGTTTAATCGCAAGTTTATGAAACTTGAATAAAGAACGTTATCCGGAGATTAACTTAAAAACTTCGTCTGTAAATGAATTTCAAAATTTAATATAGTTCTATAAAGATAAAGAGGAATTTAAATTTAAAGAAACGTTGTTTCATAAGGAACTACATTTACATAATTAGAAATCCAGGTTAAAGAGACGATTTTTATCTCTGAGGCCCAGTTTCGCCGAGTTTATGACCCTCTCATTGACGAACTTTAAATTTTTCAGTTAATTTCACATTTTAATTCTTCAGGTAGGGAAGGTTTATCTGTTGTGTTATGGGAGAACGTTATATTTTGAGGGAAAACGGAAGGGATGAAAGGAAGAAAGTGACCTTTTGAGGTTCCCAATCCTAATAATAAACACCCTAATGATAAACAATCATCCTCGCCGTGGAAATGAACCCATATCCTACCCTTAAAACTAATCTTTAATGAAGCCTCAAGCAAAACCCGACCCATTTTAGCAGATTTCGTTTTAGTATCTCGACTTATTAAACAGCTATGTTTAAATTATACCTCTCTTCAGACCCAACAAGAGATTTTATCTGAGTATTACTGAAAACATTTTAAAACTTAAAAACCCTACAAATTTGGTTGATGGAGAGTTTAAGTGAAATTCAACATAAATGCACAAGAAAACAAGTGTGAATGAGTTTATAAGGTGCATGTGCAGAAAAACAAAGAAAAGTCGTGCAAACAAATAAAAGAAATGACGAAAAGCTCAGTTGACACAACGTTGCACTTCCACAAAGCACCCTTAGTATGAAATAATTTTTTGCTCTGAAATCAGACCGAGGCTCCGTTATCAAAGCGAGGCTCAGTATTACCCAGTCTCGGTATTGACGTATTGGTAACAAATTTTTACAAAATACAAAGACAGTTACAATTTGATATTTCAATGGAGGAATAAAAGAATTGGCTGTAAGAATTTTTCGTTATGGTTTTTCCAAAGTTTTAGGCCATTTCCCTACAATATGAAATTGGTCCGTTTATTTGAAATTATCTATAAGCGTAGCTAAGTTTAATTTATTGTTAACAGAGCCACCACCCTCAGGCTTATGTAGCGCTGTCTTGAATCTTTTTTGCAAAAGTAATACCTATGAAGACTTAACTTGACACTTCTGCAGATTTGAAACGTTTTGGTAAACGAAATATATTACCATCCAATATCCGAATAACACAAGCTTGCATTGACCAACTTCCAATGTAACGGCAATTCAATCAGTAGTCTGAAGCATGTTTTTCTGCGGTACACTGCCGGATTATTGCCGGATGTTTGCCGGATCTGTACGGTGAGTCCGAGTGAGTCGCTGAGAAATACAATGCAAAAACTCTCTTTTTTAGGGAAGGTTTTCCTAGTTCGCTTCTTACGTTTGTGAGTTAAAACTGGAACCATTCAAACCGAAACTGTTTTGGCATACTCCTAAACTAGAATTCACGAGGAACGTCAAATCTCTCTCAGCAGACACCGTCATTACGAAACAAACTTTTTACAGGATTATCCCAAGCCTAAACATATGTATATACAATATACATATATATACACTATACATACTATACATGAATATATACTATATTCATATCAACTTCAATTTGACGTTGTACACACATTTTTATATGCATGCTGATAATTTTACACCCGCATATTATTCCAACCCCCCTTATTATTAGTTATCAGGCTATATTAAAACCCCCTCCCCCTACCACTTACTATTTGGGGCCCTATTGTAGCTATTGGACAGAGAGAAATTATAAAAGGTCATATGAAAAACACCAAAACACAGGAATACACACAAACAAGAAAACACGGAAATTATAATAGGAATAACTACGATACACGTATAAAATATAAATAGATAAATATCCGGAAAATGAGTACAAAAATACGATTATATGATTTAAATATGATAATGCAAAGATATAATGTATAATGGATTAAATGTGCGATATAAATCTATACAGATACACTTTATCTTTTCATAAGCAACTGGACTTTTATCCAGCCCTCGAAGTTGCTTAAAATTTTAGACATTTCAGCCCTCAAAGTTGCTTAAAAGTTGCTTAACCTGTTTACCTAACAACCACCCCTGACTTCGCAGGTCAAAATCATCAACTGTTAGGCCTACAACACGACTTTTGGGAGACAGTAAGTGGAAAAACGTTAGCTAAAGAACTTCAACATGCAAAACAAACAATTTCCTAACAGTAAGAAAGCATACAAGCTTGGTTGTTTGACTTCTTAGTTGCTTACAGGAATTCAATTGAGCCCTCAAGTTGCTTAATGTTAAGGTCAGTCCAGCCCTAGTTTCTCATTGATCGGTTGCTTATTAAAAAAATGTGTTTACAGCAAATTGTCACAGTTCCGCTAATGGGTTTCATTTTAAACTGTATCAGTGCCTTTAAAATTCTCAGAACACTAGTATGAGCAATTGCGCAGGTAATTAACTTCAGAGACAACTTTAACCTTAATCTAAAAAATCCTGCATACTCACACCCACCCCTGTCTTGTACAGATTCTTATACATGCATTAATGTCACATAAACGGAATTAACAAGACACATGACAAATGATATTCATTAACGTGTACTGCATTTCTGAGACATCCGTATCAAGAAGAGATTCTAATAGAAGAGGTTAGTCGTTACTGAGTATTTAACAGTGGTGACAAATTGGTGACATATTGGTGATTAGAATGTATGCGTTAGATGAAGGTGATTAGTGTATTAATAAGCTTTTACTTGACAAAGGGAAAAGTTAATTATTTCAGAACTGTATCAAACAGAAAAGAAGGGCAGTGAATATGGCGGCGAATTACTAATTTTGATTGGTTATTTTTAGTAAATCCCATGATGCAATGCCAAGGAAGTGCTCTGCTGTGCCATCTTTGCATTTAAGCTTCATAAAACTGTCACGTCTTAGAACGTGAAAACTTAGGCCAATATTAAAATTTTTGGTAAAGGAAAAAATGCGACATCTAGGCTGCATGTTGGTTTCTCTAACTGCATAAGCAACCTTTTTGTAAAGAATTTCTTGTTCTAAAGTCTTTTAGAGTCTCTCACAACCTTCGTATCTTGCGAAGATCGGAATCCCGTTGGGTTTTCTGAGCAAGGAAATGCTAAGAAGTTCACAGAACCCAGGGTGCAGCCAGCAAAAGTTTGCGTCGTAGAAGCCGCATAAAAATCCGCATTTATCTTGCATGACAAACAGTGTGAGGTTGAAAATCTTACTGAAACATCTTTCTTGTTTACTGGAATGGGGTTTCGTGGACATGACAGTTTTATGATGCTTTTGAAGTCATTTTATTAGAAAAACGAGGATAGAGTGTTTGTGCAGTGGAGGATAAAGAGCAGTTTACCTTTCCTGCCAAAGAGTCAGGTGTAAGTGAAAAGACCTGAATTAAGTGGAAAAGAAACTAACAATTAAACATCTCTTCGAACGATGAGCAGTCCATGTCCTTGACTGACAAGCAGTCGAAGAATAAAACTTTTAAGAGAGGTCTTGGTCGGCGTGATATTTTTCTGGAAGATGGCGGCCATCGAGAGAAAGAGAATCCTCTCTACGACCAATGACCTGTATTGCAGTCGCTTCAGGAAAGTTGGTGTGGCAAATTTATGCTGATGATTTATGCGATTCGCGTTTTTTGGAGTAAGATGAAAAGGAGTCATTTCCCAGCTAACATGCTCAAGGAGGCAAATAATCAAATACTTTCCTTTGTGTGAGTTACTTGCATCTTGTTTCCTGAGTTTTGCAGATATTCTAAACATTTATCATTGCAGATTCCTTTTCTTTTAATCTTTCATTACTCGTGAATTTTTGAAGAAAAATTTGCTCCAGTACCTCTCCTAAAGCGACCGCAATCCGTACGAGGAGGATTCCCTAACTCAAGATGCCCACCATCTTCCAGAAAAATGTTGCGCCGACCCAGACCCCTTTGAAAAGGTCTATTATGAGACCTTACGAATGCTGCAATAGGCCTAATTTCAAACAACTAATTTCGCTATTTGACACGACTATTACGAATGGGAATATTAATAAGCCTTGGCTGTCAAGTCACGTGATAGCACAATTAGTCACATGATCAAGCAATCACGTGACAACCATTCGAATATCACGTGACAATTTACTTCTAGAGATCAGAACTCCATAATACCCTGCGTTGTTCGTTCGTAATTAAGGCGTTTTTTTAATTTGATCGTCTATATAGGAATAAGTTCATTAAGGACGCGATTTCAATAACCGTTTTTGCAGTCTCTGTTTCCTTCGTGTCATTCTTGCTAATTTCTTTCTTCTTATATCCTGTCTTTTCTCATCGAAAGACCATATATTCCTCATGTATGATAGATCGATTTTCGGTACTTCTAAATCCAAGTAGGCAACGTTGTCGAGGCTAGCCTCGTTTATGTGAATCATATTCAATGTTCGGCGTATTGGAAATAATAGAAAACTTAGAAGCTCCCATAAAATGTATTGTGGAACATGCACAGCCTTGTGGACAATTGTGAATCTATGGGGAATGAAAATACACAGGGTCTTCATTTTGGAATTTTGGTTTTGAGGTTATATTTGTGAAAAGAAATTGTGCAGGGTCGCAATGTATTATGCTTTGTAGGCCCATGATTCGACAAAGCCCTTCATCTGAGGTCTATGATCGAGCACCGATTTAACGTAAATATTTTGCCTCATCACACTAAATTTTTAACATAGCTCAAAATAAGGCTTGTCTATTCAACAAGAACAAAACAAATTCACTTCACTATTTAATTGCCATATGGCAAATCTGCTGTATACAGGGTTAAAACAACAACCCTTGACCCCATAACCTAAGGTTTTTATGCTTCTGGGCATCTGACACCCCAGTATTGACTTATAGCCTCGAATATTGTATTCAGACAAAATGCGATGATTTAATTCAGCCCTTTAACTGCAAGTCCTTTACGTTGTCCTGGGTCGAGAGATTCTTAATGATGGGGAACGTGTTAAACTTACTTCAACCCGCCAGATGCATACGATTCAAATATTGCTGACAGTCGTAAGGGTCACGGCAGCATGTTGCAGTTAGATTACGAAAGCGATCGCAGAAGTTCGCCAATAATTCCATGGTGCTGTGTGGCATCGGGGTCTATTCCAGCTGGCTCAATGAAGCTCATTGAGGTCGGGGTTCGGGCCCCAAATACGGTAGCGTCATAGCCAGGGTCGAGGTCTCGATTAGCTGCAGCCTATTACTGAGATCCAAGCAACTGGTGCTAAATACACCATTTCATCGTCACCTTTTTTCGACCCTTCTAGAAGCCATGCTTCACGGCGTACCACGAAGAAAGTTTTTGCAGTTTTTTGACAAAGTCTGAAGTTGGAAACTCTTGATTTCGATTGATTTTCGGCCAATTGGCAAGGCTTTAAACTTTGAAATTATGATATTAGCTACTGAGGGGTAAATTTTCCTTCTTAATTCCATGACATATAAAGCTTAAAGACTTTATTTACCCATAGAGGGCTAAGAGAACACGAAGATCACAAAGCTAAGAGAAGCAACTGAAACCTGTGCTGATCTAGAAAAGCGCTTCCATCTTATCACGATTACTCCAATTGTGCAATTTTTACAGAGCAAAACTCCGAACTTCCCTATAGCGAAAATGAAGGAGGATGTTTATTGAGAACAAAACCTAACAAAACAAAGATGCTGTGATAATATTGTTTACCTGTAAACAAGAGCCAGAATGTTAAGCATGGTAGCAACATCGGGATGATCATGACCTGAACTCTTTTCAAGATCTTCTAATGCTTGTTTGCAAAGAGGAACTGCCACTTCGTATCGACCCTGAAGGACAAGGAGATTATCTAATAATCTGGTTGATTCTGCAAGAGGCATACCACAATAGATTGGATTCGAACCAGGATTGCATGATCAGAGAGCAAACCATGTTTCCAATGAGCTTACTAGCTCAATGACATCGTCGAGTAACTCTCCAAGTCATACAGCCCAAAACTCCCCTCCCCTTTGACTTTGTGTTTCGGCTATATTGAGCCGTTTTCAGTACCATACATATCAATATACAAATGTCATTATTGGCAAACATTGGGTAGATTTGCACACAAGAGGCATAACACAATAGATGGGATTTGAGCCTAAGACTGCATGATCAGAGAGCCAACAACGTTTCCAATGAGCTTACAAGCTCGATGAAATTGCCGAGTAACTCTCCAAGTCAAGACTCTCCTCTCGTTTGGCTTTTTGTGTTTCGGCTATGTCGAGTCGTCTTCAGTACCATACATATTTATATAAATTTTAATATTTCCTGTCACCATTGCATGCAAAAAACGCACGTGTAACCACGGCTTTGTTGTTGTTGTTGTTGTCACTTTATTTTGAGTAGGCTGTTATTTCCAGCTTTTTCAGCAAATTTAGGCCTACTATGCATGCCACATCGGGGCACGGGACCCCTAGTTTAACGTTCCTTTCAAAGGACGGCGGAGTGAGTTGTTTAGTTATCCATCTGGAAGTCACCCATCCAGGTGCTGCCCTCGCACGACCAAGCTTAACATTAGCTATCTAACGAGAGTTGACTCAGAAGCTTGGCCACTCACTCTACAAAAGAGAAGATATAAAACGACGAAAATAAGAATTTTCATACAAACCTGAGAGGCATATTGAATAACCAAATTATGCAGTGTCTTTAATCTTGCAGGAATCTCATATACACCAGCATTGTTTACAGAGCTCGTCACTGAAGATGTCTGACTTAGTGCATCTTCTGCAAAGGAAAATTTATGCAAACCCTTACAATGGCTTTTGTATTACCTTTCTACATTAGGATAGAGAAGTCATAAATCTTTAAAAGGCCCCAGGTCATAAATCTCTGATAAAGTATGAAGCGGTGATGGGGTGAAAAATATTTCGAGAGTGATAATTGCGACGATGAGTGAGGATTGTGACGAAAAGACATTTTGAAAGAGGGCTGGGTCGGCGCGAAATTTTCTGGAAAATGGTAGATATCTGCAGTAAGGGAATCCTCTCTGCATGCAACGACCTTGATTACAGTTGCTATAGTGCAGCAGATTTTACTTCTAATTAATGAATAATAGAAGAAAACGGGGGTAAAGGCATCTGAGATAGTAAAAGTTAAAATAATCTGCAGAAACTCGGAAACAAGATGGAAGTAGCTATCAAAAAGGAAAATACTTGATTAAATTCCTCGTAGAGCAGATAAACTGTTACTTAAAACATTTATTTCACTTTATTTCCCATCAAACCTGAATTTGAAGAAAAATTTGCTGCGATATCTCTCCTAAAATGACCGCAATTCCGGTCTTTGCACGTGGAGAGGATACCCTTACTCAAAATATCTACCATTTTCCAGAAAAATGTTGTGCCGACCCAGACTTTTTTGAAAAAATCTATTATTTTGCGACAATGAGTGGCAAACATGACGATTAAGGTCCGAGGCAACGAATAACCAATGCGATGATGAATTACTTTACGACGACAAATGGTTCTCAAGCCACGAATCAAGTTGGAATGATGGATGTGTTTCCAAAGATGGATGGCCGTTTTAAAGATGGCTGGCTATTGTAACGACGAAGTTTTAGCCACCCCATCACTGCTATATAATGAAGCCCCGGTTACACTTTCTGGTTCTTGATTTGGGATACAATGTTTCATAGCAAATAAAATAGAGAAAAAACTTTGCCAACAAACAATAAAGAATGTGATGCCTTATCATCTTTTTTCGAAGGAGTGCCTCAATGCTAAATTCACTCTAAAGGGAAATTTCTAACATGTTTGTTAAGCCCTGGCTAAACAAGGAGAAATGTCACGCACAACATTGATATTGATGTCCCCTTTGGTGTTTTGCAATTTAGCCACCTTGGAAACTTTGCAGCGCGTGACAAAATTTGTAGCAAGAGACACGCAGTTGTTTCTGGGAGACAACAGAAACATTTCTTGTCTCCACGACATGCAAATGACTTGGGGGACAGGTTGCTCACTTGTCACTCACATGTTTTGCCACCCTGGGAGACACATCAAATACAGTGTCACATGCGACCAGTCTCTTAGTTTAGTCATAGCTCTACACAAAACGTTTAGGGTTTAGGTTAAGTTTCTTATATGAACCGTCTGGTTCTTTTATAGAATGTTTACTGTAGTTTAACTGGGATCTACGAAATAAAAAATTCTATACATTACCATCAGTTTCTCTATCTGAATCTTCATCATGAACATCCTCTTGATAATCACTGTCAATTCCTTCATCCTAAAAACCAAACAAAGACCAATATCTCAAAACTAATCTTGCAAATAGATTGATTTGGTAAAATTTCAATTTCTCCAAATCAAAAGATATCAAGTTTTTGATGCAAAAATTGTTATAAAGCACCCAAAATTTAGTCTAGCTGCAAAGTGTTACTTTCTCAGAGCTGGTATTATCATTTTTAGGGCTAAGACGCAGTGGGTTTAAAAGTTTCACCTACTTCATTTTCTGTAGTCAAGGCCTTTACAGAAACGGGAAGCTTGAATGCTTATAATATTAAGAATACAAGTGCTAGGACAGCGGAAATTTTCTTACGTAAGACTAAATTTTGGATGCTTTATACGATATACGCATTGAAAACTTGATATCTTGCTATTTCAATTCTGTTGGTAATTTACCGAATTGCTCTATGGCTTATATTTAGTTGGCAATGAAAAAATACAAGCATAAAGCCGCGGCTACACGTGTAACTTTTTGCTTGAAATGGCGACATGTTCAAAAATTGTCGCATGTGTAGCCAGGGATATATTTTCGAACAGAATATTCTGCAACCTTAGAAAATTCATTTGCAGAACATTGTGTGGTTGAACTTTTGGCGACATGTTTTTGCTTGTCGCCAGTAATATCGCAGCGTGTAGCCAGTTTATTTGAACTGCCAACGCGACACATTGTTCTTGCACCTTTTCCTGGAAATTTTCTAGGGCCCATTCTTCTTATCACGAAAGTTGATCGCTGCAGAACTTCGATTGCAGCATTTTTGTTGCAGTGTGTAGCCACATCAGGATTTCTCAGAACAGGACATTTCGAGGGGCATTTCACTCTGCAAAAAGGCGTACGAGATTTCCATTCAAACAAAAGGACTTTTAAGGGATTTCTGAGAAAACAATAGGACTTCCAGCAAAGGTGTACGAGATTTTCATGGAGTGAATTGCTCCTCGGGACATTTTAGATGTGTTGCGTTGCCAGAACAGGTGAAAATTTGCAAGTGTAGCCGCAGCTTAAGGCTAAACCTAACCTTCCACTAGATCACTTTGATTATTAACATGATCTACTCACCGTTGGTGCTTTTTCATCATATTTCTTCAAGGAATTCATGAATTCCAGATGTTGTTTTTCCTCTTCTAACCTTGCCACTGATTGTTCACTGCCTTGAAGTTTCTGCTGTGTAGCTGATAGTTCTTCTCTTAGCCAAGCATTTTCTTGACATAATCTTCTGACTTGAGCTCTAAGTTTCTGCTTTTCTGCTTCTACATGACTGAGGTGACTACACAATGCCATCATAACCTGGAAAATAAATCAATAAAATGTAAGAAGGTGACTCAACCCTCCTTGGTTTTGGACAGTTACCTTTGATAGAGTCTTACACTACCTAAACAGCCAAGTAAGCAAGTTGGTCAACTGTAATCAAAGGCAAACAAAAGGATTTATTTTTTATTTGATGACTTGTTCCCATGAAGGTAGGGGGTGGGTACCTCTGCTATCACTGATCTTAAGATTACATACCTTGATACCTATCCTTTTCATACGGAGTGCTAAGGAGAAAGGAATTAGAGCAAAAAGGAAAGCATCCTCTGATGGAGAAACAGATTTTTCGCTGAGTTGATACAAAATATCCCCATTGTTGTTGTTGCATCAGCCAGCTTTTGGCGTTGGGAGCTCAATGGTATTGAATACCCAGCCAACAAGTGGCTCCCTAAGCCCCAGCAAAAAGGGCCCATATTTTCTGTATTGTGTGCTTTTTGGCCATACTATGCTAAGGCTATCCCATCAAAAGTCATTCGTAACATGCATTTTCAATGTTTCAAAGGACACGTTTTTAGGATTTTAATCAATATCAAAATCCTAAATGCATATGATATGGGAGATACGATTTGATGTTTTCCCAAGCACCCCTGCCCCTTTTTATACCCCTAAAAATTCTAATTTAATTAGCTAGCCTTTTTAGTGCCAAATTCTTTCAGAATGGAAGCCACTAGGGTGCATTTTTCACCTTGGGCAAGAAATCTAATTGAATGGGCAATATCACAAATCCTTAGAGGAAGCAGAGTATTAGAATCCAATTCAAAGTATTGTTCTAATAAGAAGGGGATAAATAGTATTAAAAATAAGTCTCAGGGATGAAAAGAAAGACAAAGGGGTATCTTGTTACGTGAGTTGACAAGATTATTAAAACTTCATTGAAATCAGGTCAAAATAAAATTATTCTCTGATGTCAAACAGGACCCCTAAGGAGTGAGGATAGAAAGGAAAAATAATTAACAGCCTAGGAGTTGAAATGGATATTGAACTAGGTAGAAATGAAAATTCCTACACAGAATCTGAATCTGAAATCTGAAATTTGAAGTGTGTACACTGTCAGCTGGAATCTCTATTATTTGTTAGGAATCTTGTAAGAATCCTTTTGTTTTAATAGGAATCGGATATGCTTTCTCAAGGAGTGAAATGCCCCATGTCCTATACAGTCAAGGCAACAAGTTTATTTTGATTTTTTCCAGTACTGTGGAGTTTCTTAAATTTTTGTGTAATACAGTCTCCAGGGTTCTACAAAGAGTTCTTAAGATCGCACATCACTCTTTGAAAATGCATTCAAGATTCCAATGAAAACAAAAAGATTCCCAAGGGATTTTTAAGAGGACACCGGGTTTAGACCAAGATTGCAGTCTTACAGGAAAATTTGCACACAACCCCTATTGCAACTGGCATTTCTGCGAAAGATCTTCAATCATGGACAAAAAAGTTAAAACAAATACTCAGTCATATTGATTTTGGGTCTATCTCTTTGCCCCCTCCCCATTCAATGTTGATCATTTTTTGCTAATTTAATAAAACACTGTTGCCCTCATGATGGATCAAATATTTCTGATGCCATTGCAACAAAACATTCAACATTCAACTGGGGAGGGGGCTAGGTGGGGCAATAAGGAATCTGAACATACTTTTTAAGACTTATATCAACAATTTTGTCCATGCTTGTAGGCCATTTCCAATACAGCAAGAGAATTTCTTGTAAGAGACTTTTAGGGTTAGGGTTTTGGAATGGTTTTAGTGTTTAGGGTAGGGTTCTAGGGTTAGGGTTAAGGTAGGGTTTCAAGGGTTATGGCAAGGATAGGGTTTTAGGGTTAGGGTAAGGTTCTAGGATTCTATGGTTAGGGTTAGGGAAGTGTTTTAGGGTTAGGATAGGGTTTTAGTGTTAGGGTTCAGGGTGGGTTTTAGGGTTAGGGTAGGGTTTTAGTGTTAGGGTTCAGGGTGGGTTTTAGGGTTAGGGTAGGGTTTTAGTGTTAGGGTAAGGGTAGGGTTTTAGGGTTAGGGAAGGTTTTAGGGTTAGGGTTAGTCTTAGGGTTTTTGATTGTATACGTCATCCATTATAACCAGAAGCACGCTGCTTTCATTGCATTTTTTGATGGTGTCCACTAAACTGCATCTGTACTGACTTCCTGTAATGCAAATGCTATTTGGGTGTGTTCATATTTCTGTAATTATCTCATGAACAGGATCATATGAATTATGCAATTAGAAGGAAAGCCATGGCAATAATATTTTATAAGCCTTTTCTGATATAAATTTTAAACCACATCAGATGGGGCACTTAAGATAGTAATCTCCAAACAGCCAGCTTCCACAATCATCTGCAGATGTCTTCTGAAATTTCGATTGAAAACTGAACAAAATTAATCGATTTCTTGATAGTATCTGGCGGAGTTTTTCATTTTAGGAATAAAAAATCACCTGCATTTTTAGATCGTTTAGGAGATATAGGCTAATTTTTCCAGTCGTTGGATTTAAGACTCCAGAGGAGTTCCCTTTAGAATTATCATTGCCTTTGGAATGCTGAATACAGCTGACCAAGACCTACACGTATTTTTTTATAAGCAACTAAAAACTTGATCCAGTACTGAAAGTTTCTTAAAATTTTTAGATTTTAAGTACTACTGAAAGTTTCTTACGAGTTTCTCCAGTATTCTTATTGGCAACTTAGTTATTCTATCGGAATGATGTTCCAAACCCATTTATCGATTGTATTTGAATGCATTTGGGTTTCTTGTTTGTCTACCTGTCACAGAAATGTTTTATACTCAGACGAAACAAGGGAAAAAAAGAAAATTTTTCGCTGTCTGAGGTGAAAAGTTTCCTATGTAAAAAATTTCCAGTACAGGAGTTTCTGAAGTTTTTTGGCTATTCGAGAGTCTGGGTTTCTTATTAAGAGTTTGTAATAAAAAAAATTACGTGTAGGATAGAAAGAAACGGCAAATCGACCAGATCCATTTCTATGGCCAACCCCTCGACAAAAACAAATCGTCCCAGCCAAAACCAAGTCTGCAAGTCTAGCAAGTGCCCTTGAAGTTTGGCCGATAGACAAATCAACAGAAACTTCGTCCTGACCATAAAGCTTAACTTTAAACAATTAATCAACGAGTATTTTTATACCTGGGCTTCTCCAAGGCCAAGTTCGATTTTCTCAAGAGACTGTTTTATCACGTCTTTCTTCTGTTCGCTTGCTTCCTCTTCGCCTTTCGCGACATTATTTTGCTGCAATTTTGAGAGTAGGCCAGCATGTTCGTCCTTCAAAGTCTCAAGTCCCCGAAGTACATTTTTTGTATTCGATATAATTTCATCTTGGCTTATTTTCTTGCTTCCATCCATGACTTATTAGGAAAGGAAATGTCTGAGATCCGCTAGAAAACTGTTTGTCCGGGTAAATAAAATCCAGTTTTCGAAAACATGCGAAAGGCAAATACAGGTCCTGCGATAATTGCCACCAA
The DNA here is from genome assembly GCA_014526335.1 of Chrysaora quinquecirrha. NCBI lineage: Eukaryota > Metazoa > Cnidaria > Scyphozoa > Semaeostomeae > Pelagiidae > Chrysaora > Chrysaora quinquecirrha. The sequence goes on from JACTAT010000021.1 coordinate 836,307, forward strand.
AGAACTGCCTTGATACAGGTATTTACCACTTAAATTATAAACCAAGGTACAGAGTAAGAATCCATTTGCTGAATTTTGATTATTTGCTCATGTTTCCAATGTTCTTTTGGTGTTTTTCCTGCTTTTTTCGATGTTGCTAATTCACGCCTTCCCTTTCAGCCAAAATTTTCTTCCACATATCAACTTTCCTCTCCCGTCCACTCATGAATAATTCTTTTGTTCTTGTTCCTCCCACGTGGTAAATTTGGACCAATTAACAATGAGCATTAAATATACGTCATTTTTGACTGATTTCTTCAATGGCGAAGTTTGCGAGAAGTTTACGCTTTATGTACGGCTTTACGACAAAGGGCAGGAATCAAACTTTGAAACAAATTCGTTTTAAAAAGCCTCCAATAAAAAGTCCTTCAATTCAATTACTTTACCACAGCTACTGCTTTTTGGTGTGGAATTCTGAGATTTATGAAATGTTACAGGAATATCAGGGTTGGAGCCGGGGGCTAGGTAGAGCACTTGAGTAGCGGTTTGCTGGAGCGTAAAAAACTGTTCCGCAAGGGAACAAGGATCTGTCATAAAAAATTTTTGATAACTTTCTTGGAAATTTAACAACTAGTCAATGGCAGGACAGAGAGCAAATAAAAATTTCATTCACTGCTGCACTAAACAGCTAAAAACTGCAAATATCTTCAGCCGGTCTTATTTTGGTATACCCATAACCAGCGCCGCAGCTAGAAATTCAACATTGGAGGGGGCAAAAGGGGGTTGGCAATGAAAATAACGGCGTGGTTTTAAGAAAAAATAACCAAGTCGTACCCTGAGACATTTTTACATTAGATTTAGCCTATAAATCCTACCTATATACAAACATATCTTGGCGATGATTAGAGGGGGAACCACCCCCCCGCGTGCCCCCCTCCTTGCCTACGCTACTGTCGCTAACCAGGGAAAAACATAACTAACCCATAACACGGGTGGAAATGACCCATAAGTTGGGCCAATATCGCAAAGTCTCGAAAAAACGGGGAAGGCAAATGTATACCAACCCCTCTTTTGAAGTTACCCCTTCGCCCCTTCGGCCCTTCCCCGGCTAGAATGTAAGCAGAGGTCTGCTTGGAGCCCCTAGCTTTGACTCGACGTATCCCAGTCCGAATAAACAGCCTTCAGGTTAAGTAAGAAGACTCTTGGAAGGATAAATTTTTAAGGAAGAAGGTCGATACAAAACGTTGTTAATCCATTATTTGATATCAAAATAAAACAGCTTTCACCTGTCGTTTCGATTAGTCTGATAAAACACCTGTTGGCACAGGAAAACACAAATTGCTACCTGGCTCAAAGGTTGAGAAGTTGAAAGACCATTGAAGAATGTCTTAAAGTTATCATTTATAAAAAGTCAGGCGAAAGAATTATATGTAAGTGTGAAAGATAGTGCAAAGGGGCGAGCAAGGGCAGAAACAGAGGATAAGAATAGGAGCACAAATTTTGATTTCAAGGTAGGTCCTAGAAAATTCTTTATATAAATACCAAGCCTTCACCAGGCATTGATTTTCGGGGTATCATAGTAAAATAAAGGGCTATTTTCTTCGAAATCAGGTCCTACCATAACAAACCACCCGTGCCTCGTGTAAGAGGTGTTTATGACAAAAGAACACGATGCTATGGGTCGTGATACAAGGGAAAAGCTGATTGTTATGGGCTTCTCCAAGGCCAAGCTCAATTTTCTCAAGAGACTGTTTTATCACGTCTTTTTTCTGTTCGCTTGCTTCCTCTTCGCCTTTCGCGACATTATTTTGCTGCAATTTTGAGAGTAGGCCAGCATGTTCGTCCTTCAAAGTCTCAAGTCCCCGAAGTACATTTTTCGTATTCGATATAATTTCATCTTGGCTTATTTTCTTGCTTCCATCCATGACTGATTAGGAAAGGATATGTCTGAGATCCGCTAGAAAACTGTTTGTCCGGATAAATAAAATCCAGTCTTCGAAAACATGCGAAAGGCAAATACAGGTCCTACGATAATTGCCACCAAAGAACTGCCTTGATACAGGTATTTACCACTTAAATTATAAACCAAAATACAGAGTAAGAATCCATTTACTGAATTTTGATTATTTGCTCATGCTTCCAATGTTATTCTGGTGTTTTTCCTGCTTTTTTCGATGCTACTAATTCACGCCTTCCCTTTCAGCCAAAATTTTCTTCCACATATCAACTTTCCTCTCCCGTCCACTCATGAATAATTCTTTTGTTCTTGTTCCTCCCACGTGGTAAATTTTGACCAATTAACAATGAGCATCAGGGCATTAAATATACGTCATTTTTGACTGATTTCTTCAATGGCGAAGTTTGCGAGAAGTTTGCGCTTTACGAGGGTTTTACGACCATGGCAGGAAAAACACCCCGCGTGCTCCCCACCCCTTGCCTACGCTACTGTCCCTATCCAGGGAAAAATATTACTAACTCACGGGCGAAACTCTAGAGAAAAAGACGCATAAGTCGGGCCAATATCGCAATGTCTAGAAAAAACGGGGAGGGCAAATGTATACCAACCCCTCTTTTGAAGTTACCCCTTCGCCCCTTCGGCTCTCCCTCGATTAGAATGTAAGGAGAGGTCTCCTTGGAGCCCCTACCTTTGACTCGACTTTCCCCAGTTCGAATACTGTAAAAAGCCTTCAGGTTAAGTTAGAAGACTCTTGGAAGGATAAATTTTTTAAGGGAAAAGGTCGATACAAACGTTTCTAATCCATTATTTGATATCAAAATAAAACAGCTTTCACCTGTCGTTTCGATTAGTCTGATAAAACACCTGTTGGCACAGGAAAACACAAATTGCTACCTGGCTCAAAGGTTGGGAAGTTGAAAGACCATTGAAGAATGTCTTAAAGTTATCATTTATAAAAAGTCAGGCGAAAGAATTATATGTAAGTGTGAAAGATAGTGCAAAGGGGCGAGCAAGGGCAGAAACAGAGGATAAGAATAGGAGCACAAATTTTGATTTCAAGGTAGGTCCTAGAAAATTCTTTATATAAATACCAAGCCTTCACCAGGCATTGATTTTCGGGGTATCATAGTAAAATAAAGGGCTATTTTCTTCGAAATCAGGTCCTACCATAACAAACCACCCGTGCCTCGTGTAAGAGGTGTTTATGACAAAAGAACACGATGCTATGGGTCGTGATACAAGGGGAAAAGCTGATTGTTATGTTATTTTGTTTGGTTGCACACGAGTGGAGGTTAAGGTCGTGATTTGGTGGCACGAAACAAGAGTTACGATACATCAACATCAATGGTTTGCGCTCTATTGAATGGTTTTAATTTAATGGAAAAAGTAATTTCTGAGAAGCTGGAAAAGGTCTGAATTCTGGACTAAGGAGATGCAAAGGAGATACATATTTATATAATTTAAACTAGAAAGAAGTTAAAAAAGAAGTTTGATTTTGAAAGAATAGTCCTTGAAACCTAGGAGTTGAGTAGATTAACTCTATCGAAGAAACTATTCGAAAACGTATGGTCTAAGACACAACATCAACGTTGGGCAACAACAACAACAACAACAACCTTAAGTTTCTTGAGCAAGAAATCATCGCTTCAGATTGGGTACGTATATGATGATTAGACATTAGCAAGAAAATAAGAGAAGTCTTATGTTTATCTTGACATTACAGATGTTCGAATAGAAAATAACCCAGCTGAAAACGTTATACGTTGATCTCAGAGATCCTTTTAGAAAAGGCTGAAACTAGATTGAAAAAGGTAGTCTACATTGAGAAAAATTGCTCCAAAGATTTCTTGAGCTCTGAGAAGAATAACGTAAAATTTATTATTTATCAGGTGATTGGAGATATTGGAATTAAAGAAGATTCAACGGTTAGAAAGATTGGAAAAAGTCAAGGGAAAAACAAGGGTGTTTTTCATGCTTCAGGGACAAGCAGCTACTTGCTCTCAACTGCAAGACGACTTGAGCGCGGTTAGAAAGACCAACCTGTAAAAAACACCCAATAAGAAGTTCTTAGAAGCATGGTATATTGGTTTCTGATATAGTCTAACCGGTTAAAAACAGGGCAAAAAGAAACAAATTAAAATTTGGGAAAATTTTGAGAGGAAATTTTTATTGCAGATTATGATGGTGAGCAAGACTTGTGGAGTCGAGTAAATGTGAAAATAGTACCATTACAGAAAGAGCTGTTTTGAATTAGCAATCTTGATGATATTAGCTATTAAAATTGCATAAAATCGAATTTAAGTCGACCATAATGATATGAGCTGGGTTTCAGACATATATTAGGACGAACTACTTGGATTTGGATTGGGTGCACTTTGGATTATTGTTAACGGCAGTTGTTACAACATAAATACAAAAACAAACGTCGAACTGGGAAATCCTGGAGCAACAGACCCGAAATCGAGTATTCGTTCACAAGAAATCGATCAAAATGCAAGAAATTAATGGAAAGCTGCGTTTTCTGGGTTGTTTAGCAAGATATTCTGTTGGTTTCGTCATTCTGTGTATCGTCAATCATTTCGTCAGCGTTGTGATGTTTCGCCAATGCGGATACTGTCTCGTAACTTATATTTTTGTCTACACATTCTATCTCGTAACTGTTTCGATATTCCTATCGACAATTGTCTATAACTTATCAGTTCGTAAAGACGAACAAACTCGCCTATTGGCGGAATTACGAGCTGTGAAATACGACGATATGCCGTACGTAATGGTATCGTTGCTTGAAAGGATCAGAGAGCGACAAAAGGCGGGAAAACCTCAATTTGACGAACACGCAAAGGAGGCTTCTCAAGATCAATGCATTGCGTGCTATGAAGTACTTCCATCAATCAGAAACGTTCCCTGTGGTCACGTGGTGCTGTGTAGCGGTTGTAATTGGCAGTTAATAAGAGTTTCGATTGAGAATCAAAGCCCATTGGTCTGTTCATGGTGTAGGACGCCAGTGAAGGACTTCGAAGGACAACTTAGGCCTAATTTGGATTTGCTAGAGCTTCAAGATATAAGAGACGCATTATCAGATTTGAAAATGAGAAAAATAAACGAAAATATGAAAAGACATTACAGAATAACGTATTGAACCATTATATAGTACCATAATAAATTGCGAATTTATGCCAATTTTAAGTATTTAGACTAGTATTTAGCCAAGTTTATAGACTTACAACGAAGCGACATGCACGGTAGACATATTACATAATTTCATACATTCTCGACTTGTTCTTCTAGAAAAACCGGAATCCTAGTTATCGCTTATGAAATCGAGACTAACACCAAAATGAGATCGCTCAAACTGGAAATTTGAGCGTCTAGCAATTCAATTCATTAGCGATAACTGCGACTCAGGTAAATAAGTCTGTTGTTTTTCTCGTCGCAACCAAATCGTTGTGGTGGTAGTTTCTGCGTACTGTGGAGATTTTGTGTGTGTACAGAATCCATCACAGTACGCAAAAAATACCACCGCAGCAAGCATAATAACCCATCACAGTAATGCGTATCCGCCAGTACTGCGTATCGATTCGCTAGCGTGAGTTTTACCGCAAGCAACTGTCACCTTGTTATTTCTTCACGTGGTTCAGGGTCTGTCTGAGTTCGTTCGTTTTGTTCGTTCCTGAAGGTAATGCGTTGCTCGCATGAAAATAACAGCGATGGAGAAGTTTCAGGAACTTTCCCAAATAAATCAAGAATCAAAAAAACAAACGAAAGTCCGATTATAAAATAAAACACCAAACAAACTTTATATACTATCCTCGACGTACTGTCGGTCCATATTTCCGAACATCCGGGAGTGTAATCACCAAGGCCAACTGTCGTCATGGTAATAAAGCAGAAGTATAAGGACTCAAAGTAGGTCCAGTTTTCTAATTTGGCCACCAAAAAGGCGGGAAAAACAAAAACCACGCATGACGCGATGAGAATCACTACAAATATCAGAAGGATATGTATGACTCTTGCCTCGAGTTCAAACACGCTCATGTGCCTTGTTATCAGATCATGGATTAATTCGACGCATCGGGTCCATCGTTGAACCATGGCAGAGAGTAGAGTTGCTGTCATGGGAATTCCTATTATTGCGTAGATGATGCAGATGATCTTTGAAATCGTCGTGGAAGGCGCTAGATCTCCATAACCTAGAAAAGACATAAAGGCGTTATTGAGATTAAGCTGATTTAGGAACCGGTCATTATTTATGACTGGGTGTGGTCTGAAGAGAAAATGGTTGGCAACTGAAAACATTAGTTTTCTTGAGTGGGGTAACCAAAAATACTTTGAACATATTGAGGGTTGAGTTATTTTTTCTGCTTTCAATGATGGGGTAAGGAAAATCTTAGACTCAAAATTGGTGGGGTAATATTCTTTGGACGGTGGAAAATACTTTCTCTTCGGCCCCCACCTCGGTCATAAATAATGATCGCTCCCTTAGCGCCCGACCCAGGCCTCTTTGAAAAGTTCTACTAACGATTGACAAGAGACCGACTTACCTATCGTGGTTAGCAATGACGCAGCGAACAAAATTGCACCACCAAAATTCCAGTTCGGATTATAAGTAACATTTGCTCTAACTCTCAATCCCTTTTCAACTGCAAATTGTACAGCATTAACGAATTCTTCTAGTTCTGCTCTTGCGACTGAAGGGTGTTTCTCCAAAAACGTGTTTACAGTATTCTCAATGTTCTCTATAGCTTTGAGTTCCTCTTTGATCTCTAAGTGACTGAATAAAACACCACCAAAGGCTAGATACATGATGTAGGTTGATATTAACAAAATAAAACGAAGGTTTCCTTGATTTGGCTCTTGTCTTTCTTCATTCATTTCTCAAGCGAACAGTCCAGTTGATATCCGCTCCCATCAGCTTGTTGTTTGAACTAGGCATGGAGCCTAAATGGAAAAACATTCGTTTCTGATCTGAGACTTTGCAAAATCGGAACAGTAATGATCAATTCAAATTCTTCCCATGAAAACCAGGAGCTTGTTCTCTGTTAAACAGAATACATATAAAAACTTGTAATGTACAGGAACTACATATATTGCTATTATAAGGTCCCGGCCAAACATCAAACATTGTTTGAAATTGTTTGTCAAAAATTTCAAATTTGCTTGCCGAAAACAATGTTTGACCAAAGATTTTCGACCATCACGAAACACTTTTCATCAAACATTTTAGCTTGATACAAGCGCAAATTGCTTTTAGCTATCGAAAAAATAACTTAGCGATTTCTGAAACAATGTTTGCCTAACAAAATGTTTCACTGTTTGGCCACATCACAAAACATTGCTCATGATACTTTATGCTTGATACAAGCATTTAATAGTTTCCATGCTTTTCAGAAAACACATTGCTAAGCGAATTCTGAAACATTATTTGTCAAACATTTGACATTTGCTTGCCAAACAAAATGTTTAACCCTTTGGCCACATCACAAAACATCATTCGTCGAACATTTTTTGAAGTTGCCTAAAGACATGACCTAAGACTAGTTTTGAGCAATCGAAATGCGAGCGTAATGAGCAACCCCTCCGGAGCTGAATGTTTTGTGACGTGGCCGAACGGTCAAACATTTTTTACAAAGCAATTCTCAAACCTCTGACGAGCAATGTTGATCGTTTTTCCAGGATCTTATTTCTAATTAATTTGCTTTGAAAAGTAGTTTCAATCTGTATGAAAAATCCGAGGAATTAGAATTCTTTGTTTAAGAGGTATGAAACCTTAATAGATTTTAATTCAAAAACGTTTGTGGTTACACTTCACACCTCTAAGAACTGTCAAACTGTGACGTTTGTAACTCGAATTATTCTTCTTTATTAAATAAGATCTTCACGTGCGGGACCTAAACATTTTAGTTTTTCACACCTCGAAGAAGTCCATTTCTGAAGTTTCCTTTTCTTTTTTGGTCAAAACAGAGTTTCAATTGTCTCAATTTTCTTTCTAAAACAAATCTTCAATTGTTTCGTAAGTGTGAAACGTAAACATGCGCTCATCCAAAATATTTTTTTACATTTCACACCTGGAAGAAGTCAATTTCTTAAGTTTCCTCTTTCTTTTTTTGCCAAAACAGAGTTTCAATTGTTTCTGAATTATGAACGTGAATAGACTTGCCTCCGAAACATTTTGTTTACATTTCACACCTTTTAGAAGTCAATTTCTATAGTTTCGTAATTCTTGTAAGCCAGGCACGAGTTTCATTTGTTTAAGAAGTGCGAGACCTAAACGCACGCGCAAAATACATTTCTGAAGTTTTTGCTAAAACTGAGAATTATAACCTGAACAGACTTGCCTCCGAAACATCTTGTTTACATTTCACACCTCTTAGAAGTCAATTTCTAAAGTTTCCCTCATTCTAAGTAATGATTCATTCCCTTAGTTAAAGAATTTCCTTAGGTTTTTAACTCTCCTGACGGTCCTTCACTTCCTTGAAGGTACTGAGCTGGACTTGCTACAAGTCACGTTCTTTACCAATAAACGAACGGGAGGGGAAATGTAGAAGGTAAGGGGGAGGAGAAGAAGGAAAAGGAAAGGGGAGCCTTTCCTCTCCTTCGATTTTTCCTCTTCTTCTTCCTCCTATCCCTCCCGTTCGTTTATTGATCAACAGCGAGACTTGCAGCAAGTCAAGTACTGAGCGAGCTTTCTAGGAGTCAAGCCATGCTTCATCATACATGGATTACGAGAAGCGTGAAACATAAAAAGCTTGTACAATTCAAACATTGCTGTTCACGAGGTGAAAATATAAAATTTATTTAAGAACAAGATAAGGCATTAAACTGCGAAAAATAAACTTTGAAAATACCTTTCTCGAAGTATTGCAGAGGCAGCCATTCGAATAGAAGTTAGTGGAGCGAGAAACATCATCATCGCACGGGCAACCAGCCCAGTGATGCATAGAATGTTTAGCTAATTAGACAGGAGTAATATCACGTGGGCACAACGTGACACCTTGAGACCATAAGGTTGGCGATCTGTTTCGTGCCCAAATTTCAAGATGTTTAAACTAAAAGTGGCTAGGAAAATCTCTGTTCTTGATCATATAGATCTTTCCAGAATAACACAATGGCTAAATAGGCAAAATTTAAACTTCCAACTGTATGCTATTGGCTGAAATATTCAAAATTGTTTCAGTATAATAGTGCCCAGCGTGCGTCTCGAAGCTTTTCAGAAGCAAGATAAAAACACAAAAAACAGAAGATATGCAAGTTAGCCTCTCTTCCATAATTCTCCGTAAGATTTATGGCGCGAAGGTCTGAGCGATCTCATTTTGGTGCTAGTTTCGATGCCATATGGGGTTCCTCCATGGTGCAGGTGGGTACGTATGAGCCGCTCGTTCGAGTAGGGTTTTTCCGATTTCGGTTAACTTATTGGGCATCTCTTTTCCGATTTTGGAATACATTCGTGTTATTTTAAAATCTTGGTATAATGTTAGGTAGCACGGGTGTGCATAATGGCGGCCTTGAGTGTTTCCCCGGTATTCCGTATTCTTTTTCATGGTCAGTAGGTATCCATTAAGTGTACTTTTTGACCCCACGGAGGATCAACTGTACCCTTTTTTCTGGAAGAACACCCCCGGGGCAATAAGTCTAAGATTACTTCACGATAAAGCAGCTGGTCTATCGTGTTCGTTTCGTAATTGTTTCATCCAAATAATAGTGTGCGTGAACGGGATCCTTGAGTCTGATCTGGCAACGTATTCAGTAGCTATTCGTTTCTGCCAGTCTAACGTTAGAATCAGATTCAACGAAAAGCTGTGATTAAGACCAAACAGGGCCGTCGAGAGCCAGCCCGGGCCCTGGAGTTATCCGGATGGGCGGGCCCTAAAGGGAGTTTGGGGGCGAAGCCCCCGAGAAATTTTTTTTGTGACCACGCCCTCTAAACACTCGGAAAGTGAGGGAAACGCCCTTTTAAAATATGGATCATGAAAAATAATTGGAGTATTTCACGCAAGGTTATTGAAAGGATAGTATTCGTGAGTAATTAGCATTTTTTGTGTTAGTAAAATAAAAATAAAATATTAGGAACAAAGTTTCAAACTCTCAAAATAAAAATTTTCGCGCTTTCATGTTTGCAAAATCGTTAATAATGTTATTAAAGTCAATAGTTCTTGCAATTTCGCTCTCGATGCTCAATACTGCGAGGTCTGTCAGCCTGTCCCGAGTCAATAAAATTTTAAGGCAATAACAAAATGTTATGGTCCATAATTTTTACGGGCATCTTCGGGGCCCGGACCTTTTACCCCCCTACCCTCCCTCTCGACGGTACTGAGACCAAGCACATTGATATCCCTAAATGAATCTTCGTCGAATCACCAAATAAAACCAGTGCTATATTTAAGTACCTCTAGTGTGCGATTTGAAATTCATAACAAACAAATTCTTCACTATTTTCCACAACTAGAAGACTCTCAAGATCCCTTTAACATTACACAAGAATATATCCAGATTAATTAAGTTATAAAATTTCAATCCAACAGGTTTGTTGGCGAGTTCACACATCACATAAAATTATAATTTATATTAATTATAACTTGCGTTTTGTTCTTAGATAGAAAATTTATTCAAAAGAAGTCCTAGAAATGTAGAAATCTCTGAAGGGTAATGTGTTTGTATGTTGGTTTAAGATCTGACAAAAATAAACAATTGCTATGCCTATAACAACCTTATTAACTGTAAAACTAAATATTTTTACTAAAGATGCGCAACACAATATCATGTACACGTATTTTTTCTTATAAGAAAGTGCTTTAAAAGGAAGGCAGTACTCGGATAGGCAAAAACTTAAGGAATTTCTAGTACTGGATCGGAGACTACTAAGGAATCTGACTTTTTCTTTAACTTAACATTTCGATAAAAAAAGATGAAGCTTTGAATTAACAGAGCAAGCGATACTTATCGCCAATGGTTTTCAATCAGTACTCGTCTTCCGACCTATATTCCCTTCACCTTTGGTTATTTTGAAGAATCACAAAATAAAAAGTCAAGGAATTGCTAAGGAATATTGAGTACTCAAATATGGCCATCAGATAAGGAATTTTTAGTACTGAACCTGAGCCGAACTTCCTTATAAAAAAATGCGTGTAGTCCAATTCTTAGTGAAATTCTACGATCTTATTCGCAATAACTTTGTGCACACGAGTAAAAAGTAACTTAAAACAACCGAAAATACAGGTTTATGGGTCTAAAAACGTGTAACCTAAATAGTGGCCAGATAAGGAATTTTTAGTACTAACATTCAACACGGGAAGTGTTTAAAGCTAAAAAGTAATTTGCAAGTGTGATATTGTACTTTCATTGAGATAACATTTTTCGACACTATTGTGCACGTGCGACAGCCAAATTTTGCTATTAATGTTCACGTGAAGTCTCCGACAATGCCAGAAACTTTCACACTCAGTTGCAAAAATTGCAAAATATTGTTCATGCGAGACAGCTTAATTTGGTAGGAATTGTCCACGTGAAAATTGCCAAAGTAATGGCAAAACGATACCTTATTTGGGCGCAAAGATGCCTAAACTAGTGCACGTGAGGCTGCTAAATGTTGAAAATAAGTTACACGTGAAAACGCCCTATTTAGAATTGTTGCGCAGGTCATGTTGCCAAATCAACACAGCGTGTGCACGTGAGATTGCGCGTGCAAAAAAATGTGTGGAACAACAAGGCTATATGTAAGGGCCTACTTTATGTTCTCAAAACATATACACCAAGATGCCGAAATGGAATTAAAAAATTATATTAATAAATAGGATATGCCTAGCTTTTCATCTACTAATTGTCAAAAAGGAAATGTTGTATCTGCCAAGGAAAGAAAGCTTTAATAATGCGGTGTACTTGACTTTGATCAGTACGGGGGTGTACTTGGGTACGAGGGTGTGAACTCCAAGAAAAAATTTTTGACCCGGCTCTAGAATTTTCTCCTCACAATGATGCCTGGCTTTAGAAAATTTTAGCGAAAAATATAGTCCAAAACGTAAAAAATACACTGCGCACCATTGAAGTACCAGCCCACTCTAACAAAATATCCTTTTGACAACCGGCTTTAGAAAAAGTGCCTTCTTTCGATACCCGGCGCTAGAAAAAGACGCGAAATCGATACCCGGAAAGGAGTGCACATCCCGTCAGCAAAATATCTGCAGAATCTCCAAAATTATATTTGTCATGAATGGCGAACACTAGGATAGATTTTTCCACAAGTGGCATAACACAATAGATGGGATTCGAACCCGGACTGCATGGCTAGAGAGCCAACGACGTTTCCACATAACAAAAGAGCTCAAGCCGAGTAGCTCTCCAAGTCATAGAGCCCAAGGCTGTTCTCCCGTTTTGCATTTTGTGTTTCGGCTATGTTGAGTCTTCTCCAAAATTATATATAATCTAACTTTCTTCACGCATGAATTTGACTAGAAATTTCGATTGAAATTTGGAAAAATTTCGACTATATCTGGATTCAAAATCTATATCTAAATTTGGATTGAACGCAATTAGTCAATACCAGCGTGAAATTTCTTTTCGGTAAAAGACATTGTTATTTGCAAATGTACAGAAGCAAAACAAAGAATTGTTTGCATTGACTTACCCATGCCATCATAAAAGCATTTAGGTATGATTTTACTTGCAACAAACAGGTAATAAACAGGCTAGAGCATGTTCTTCTAAAGAAATACTTTTTTTGGTAGCCTCCTTTTTTCGGAATGTGTGTTTTCGAAGCCATTTTTCTGAAAACTGCAGGTTTTGGAAAACCTTCTGTCATCAAGAGCATAAGGTTTCCGAGACTTTCGAGAGTTTCACGGTTTGAAGACGTCAATTTTACCAGTTGCCAGGATACATTCCGCGAATGGGTCTGGGGACGAGGCAAGCAAGAATTTTGGCGCGAAAGTTTTCACATTTCCAGGATTCCTGTCTTTCGAAAGTAATGGATTCTGTTTTTGGAAGCTTTCTCTTTTCAAAATTCGGAAGGTTTTGGAGGTTCACAAGAACAAGCCCTTAACGAGAAAAAGCAGAAAATATTTGGACATACTTAAAAGATTTTTTGTAGTTTGACACCTCTCAGAGTACAAATGTCAGAAACGGACCAAAACGATCTACTAAGGTGGAATTTATACCCAGATGCCAATTGAAATACACCTGTCGGACAGTGAAACAGAATTGCATTGCGTTTGAACACCAACCTGCTTGCCGAATACAGCAATATGAGCAATTAAAAAACTGAAGAGCCCAAGTGAGAAAACTAACTCTTTCTGTCTACACAGAATTCCAAGTATTAAAAATTGGATCAAACTTTGCCGATTGGAAGCAAATTGGCATTGTGTTTTGTACACCAATCAGCTCAAAGGATACCGTGAGATGACCAATAAAATTAGCTGTAAAATTGAAATCTTTCTACTTAAATCAAACAAACTTTGTTTTGAAGTTAATAGATCCCGTAGGCTCTAAAGAAAATAGTCGTCTTGCTCTAGCAATTATTGAAACCAAGTCTCCTAGCATTTTTCTGCGAATCAATATCAAAGTCTAAACAATGCTCTTGATATGAGATTAGATACTTACAGTGAAGACAAGCGATGGTAGGGGAGTGAATTTCTTTGTCTGAACCATGGCTAATATGATTGGCATGTGGCCCTCTCTTCCAGCTGCAAATGCGAGTCTGCAAAGCAATGAATATAAAAATAGCATGCAGAAACACTTTGACTGTCTTCAATAGAGGAGATATATTGGGTTAGTTTTTCTTTGAACACTCAGGGCGTACTTTTTTGGTCACATCCTGTTTTCAGCAGACACCTTCTCTTTTCCGTAAACATTGGAATGTATTTTTTGGAACCATCTTCTGAAAACGGCATGCTTGGTAGGTCTCCAAAACCTTCTGTGCACGAAGCTGGAAGGTTTCACAGACAAGGCAAGGAATCTCGTTCTCGCTTAAACTGAATGGTTTAGTTTGAAGATGTTCTGATTAGCCTACCGTTTTTTACCACAGCAGACACAAACAACAATAGCAATTGCTTTGAGCCAATCAAATTTGGTCCCAAAAGCGTGGGAACTGCGAATGACCATGGAAGGAATTTTGTTTGCTGAAAAGCAGAGTCTGTTTAAAGAGTAGCATAAATTCCACTTCAACTTGACCAGTAACCAAAGGCTGCCATGGATGGGCTTGAACCCTGACTTTCCTAACCTTTTACACCTTGAGCTATTTTTGACTATACCAGAAAGTTAACTCAACACAATATTACTGGACTGGTATGAATGATTTATTACAAACTAGCACTATTATTCCAATCAAAGTAACAAAACTACAAAATTAGAAGCCAAATAAGTTGTGTAAGTCAAAGAGAGGGCATCTGTAAGTGGACTAATGTGAGAGTTGTTATTAAAAGCTTATGATCAAAACATACCTTCCATTACTGAAAGCACAGCCATTGACAGCACCAAAAGTGGATGCAGCAACTAGGATAGGGACAATCCATTTCACAGGCCCAAGGTAGGCATTTCCAATACTCTGTTGAAAGGTGAAAGAAAGGTCATGGTTTTTATTTTATAAGACACCTGGCTTGGGATCTAGTACTAAAAGTTTCTTAATTTATGGTCCTTAGTTCTTTAAGTTTCTTAACAGTTTTTATATTAATGGAAATAAATTGTAGCACACGGAATTAGCCACCCTGGTGTGAGAAATCACATGGAAATGTGCGAGAACTAATTACTACCTCCACAAATGTGAAATCAGTATGTTGGAAAAATGACACATCAATTTGTCATAGTTCTTAAAATGTCTTTACGTTTTGGCCGTTAGTACTAGGTTCCTTATACACCGGTTTCTTAAAACCTGTACGGCAAGTCTGTGAAACATTTCGGAGAACGATTCTCAAGAAAACATGTTTGCGACTTACCAGTGCAACAGCAGAAGAACCAAGAATACCCTCCTTTCCAAGAACAGCAATGTATGCAATGTTAATCAGAACATAACATGCAGTAACCAATGTCATTGATATTCCAAGACATAATGGAAGGTCCCTGGTGATAAAAAATATCATAAATTAATTTTAGATCACTATGCAAGTCAAGAGTTAGTACAGCTTGCTGTAAGATGTCTACTTGTTTGTCAAATTTCTTGCCCATTCCTCACAAAGCAAATAAACACAGAGATTTGTGTAGAAGCCCACTGAAACCTCAAACAGACAGCTACAGACTGGTTCCATCCAATTTCAGGGCTCATGAGTGCAGCTACGATGAATTTGGACCTTAGCCTTACGCAAGACATAAAGCATCAGGCTGTCAGTGGCAATACAAGTGGGAGGTGATATGTAGTAACGAAGAAGAACGCATGCACCTTTGAGACTTAGCCTTGAATCACAACTGCACTGTGGGCCTCGTTACAGTCCCCTGAGGGCATCCAATAGCACTTGTTTGGTGAAGCAGCTCTTGGATTTTTAATAGAGGGGCATGCCTTTTTATTTGCTACTAAAAACTACTCAGTAGGAGGACATAAAAGAAAATGGGTGCATGTATGCTCTGCTTAGGCATAGGAATGGGTTTTAAAACAAAAAATGTTCTAAGAGTTCTTTATGACATCTATTAAAGGCTTGGGCATTCAAAATGTTAGCGGGATGTGTATTCAAGGGGACATTTGAAAGAGACAGGCAATTATTTGGAAATTGGGAAACTTCCTTCCTGTGCATGTGCAATGTTTTGCACATCTCGGAAGATTTTAGCTAGCATGGAGAAATGTTGTTGTGTGTCCAACAGCCTGCCTTGTATTAGGAAGACTTGGGGACCCTCCAATTTCAAAAGTTGAAAACTCTTTTTAAAATATTTGTTACCTTGCAGGTTTTTTCATCTCTTCTGTTACATAATTCAAAGTATTCCATCCATCATAAGCCCATAATCCCATGTAAAATGAAAGTCCAATTTTGCTAAAATCAGTTGTCGTACCAGCAAAAGAGTTGTCAAAGAACTGTGTGCGTCCTGAAAAAAAGTTGATAACATACTATTCTCAACATGTTTTTAAAACAAACAACCTTATAATAAAACACCATTTGAGAAAAAGTACTGCATCAATTAAATTTGCATTTATTTAATTTAGTGCTCTTATACTAATAGATGTAGGTTCCTTGATCTTCCAGATGTCTAAATGGGTATTGTTAGGATAGTGCATAGTTAGTGCATCTCAGACTTACAATTTTTCTTGGGGAGTGCCCCCTGACCCCCATTGAAACTACGCACCTTGGGCCCTTGCAAAATGGGCTTTTGGCCATTTTATGAGCCCCACCATTCCAGAAACCTAGATCTGGAATGCTGTCTTTGTTTATACAGAATCAAACTTTTGGTGTTCTGGCCTGCTTCTTTAGGGAAGACTCATAAATTGATTTCTTCACGGATAACATCCTTTGGACGTTTAGGGGGTGGGGGTTTTGATATTTGACGTTATAAAATTTTGTAAAAACATCAATTTTTTCTGATGAAATTTTTGAATTTCAAGGCTGCTGTGTATCTGTATTTCAAACCATGGACAAGTCTCAAACAACCGTTTTAAATTGTGTTTTAACTTGAATTTTCATCACTTGTGTGTGGGAGCACGAAGAAAAGTTCGAGTGTAGGTAGTGGCCTAAAAGACGATAAACATACGGCGGCACGGCACTTTGCCCCTTCGCAGGAACAGTTTTGTCTCGAGCATTTGGAATTTCAACTTCCAACCAAAAGTTTTCAAATATTAATGCATCATTTAAAACCTTATTTATTCCTTGTTTAAATTATTTTGTTGGAAATTAGTAGGAGTTACAATTCTTATTCTTACGAAAAAGAAGTTGAGGTAAGCAAAGTGAAAGCGGCCTAGATACCTTACCGGAACTTTTGTTCACGGTCGTTACAGCACACGAAACATTGTTAAAAACATCGTTTTCTGGGGGTGGACGTTATCAGGAGGGGGGGGGGGTCTGACCTA
Organism: Chrysaora quinquecirrha; assembly: GCA_014526335.1. Lineage (NCBI taxonomy): Eukaryota > Metazoa > Cnidaria > Scyphozoa > Semaeostomeae > Pelagiidae > Chrysaora > Chrysaora quinquecirrha. The sequence goes on from JACTAT010000021.1 coordinate 853,211, forward strand.
AACATCCAAAGGATGTTATCCGTGAAGAAATTGATTTATGAGTCTTCCCTTACTTAATTTTAGTTTTAGAGCAGTATTTAAAAAAATTAGGAAAATTGGCTGCTTACCTCTGCCAAGTTCAACTATTCCAATGATTGTTAGCATTGCAATGCAAAGAAGTTTTGCATATGTGAAGGCATCTTGTAAGAAAACGGCAGCTCTCACACTTATACAATTCACAACCGTCACAATGGCTGAAAGAAAGAAAGGGCTAGATTATAATATTTCCAAATGAAATATTGGCAACTTCCATCAAGAGAAAAGTGAAGGTGAAATGGTGTATTTAGCCCCAAATGCTAGAATCCCAGAAGATGAACTAAAAAGACTTAACCCTGGCTGTGACGGTAGTGGCCAGACAATATTGATTTCTAAAAAAATCAACAAGGGGGGCTCCAGCAATGACGTCATAGGAGGGGTGTGTGGCTTCTCATGACCACACCCATATTTATGTAAAATTAACTGAACAAGATTTTCATGGAGTGAACTGCTCCTTAACCCCGGTTCCTAGGATTTTCTTACAAGCTATAAATGGATGAAATGTTGTTTATAGGAAAGCAAAAACGTTTTTGTAAGTAAGGGTTATTTTTTGCTTAATAATGAAAATAACTTAGAGTTACTTCGGAGCAGTCTATGGGTAGCTTATGCAGGACAAAACTAGATGAAGTAATTTGATAACAGGGAAACTCTTTGTAGCAATTTAGCTTATTTGGAATAAAAGTTAACAGGATGTTTTATTAATCTCAAAGTAACATAGATAGAAAACTTGAGAGCAAGAGAAAATTTGAGACATTTAAGAGTAGTCACATGCATTGCGAAACCCAAATAAGCCCTGGATAGATTTCTAGAGTCATGTAATAGTCATGTGATGACAGATCATGTTGCTAAGTACAAGATATTTTGACCTTTGAGTTTCCTTCCTCAAAAGCAAGGTGCAGCCACATGTTTGAAAGCAAAATGGACTTTGGCCAGCAAAGGAAAACAACAATTCATTAATAAGTAATGACTGACACATTGGATTGTGACCTAGTGGAAATTTCAGTACTTTAACCACACTTTAAGAACACTTTAAACAATTTTCTTTAGTTCATTAAAGCGAAAGAAACAGAAAATTAGTACTCTTTGCACTGACCATGCCAGCTGCCACGTTAGAGGGGGTAAACTAGCATAGGAGCTGGGGGGTGGTTAAGCAGCATTTTTTACGAAATAATACCCTTATAGAAAATGTCTTTGCATTTCAGTCGGGAAATGCAGACATTAGATAAGTTGTGTTCTGTACTTTTTTAGTTTGGTCAAATACTTTTGCACCTTAAAGGTAATTTGGAGTGTGGTTTTTTGTTGGTGGGGGCATGAAATCTTATGATTACACCATGCTTTTCCAGAATGATCTCGCGATGATCAAATTTGCAACTTCCAACTGAGTGGCATAATGATAAAATAGGAGCCTTAACAATAAACCAGCAAGGCATGGAAATCTTCTAGAATCAAAACCAACTTCCTATTGTGCAATGTTAAACAACAAAGCTATTTTTAACTCAAGGCAGCAGCTGCCAGGATATCTATTGTTAATTAATCTCAGGTATCAATTGGAAATAAACAGGTCATGGGTAGAATGATAATAGAAAAACAAAAGGAGAGAAGTTGTTTAGGGAAACTCTTGGGAGGTTACTGTATGAAACAAGAGGACAGGCTGGGAGTGGTTTAAAGGTGAACTGAAGTGTGAGTAAGCTTTCAACACACTATGAAACTCACAAGACTTATAGAGCATAACTTTTTCACCAGCAGAAAATTCAATAAAGATATTTCCCAAAATTGTACTAGAACTAAAATATGGAATTTTTGACAAATATTTCACTTTTTTACAGGAAATGTCTGAATGTGAACCACAGTTGATATTCAACACTGTCTTTAACTTTTCAGCAAGTTGAGGCAGGTTCACATGGTGAGGGGGAGGAAAGCCTGAGGAAAGCCGGAAGATATGGTTGAGACAAAGGAAGATACTCGGGTAGAGAGTCTAAAGTTCGTGAAGTAGGATAAAGAAAAGAATATCATGATATTTTGAGTGGCAAGTAAAAAGTTGAGAGAATAATAACATCTTTCTTTGCGGCAATGTAAACATTTATCAGGTGTACAAATAATGATTTCTTTTGAAATTTTACAATAGCACTGTCTGTTTTTATAGATCTGAAAGCCACGTCATTTTTCGAGTCGAAAAAGAGAGGAAGAAGTGATGTGGTCTCGTGATTTATTCTTTGACGAGGTTCAAAAAGGATGAAATTTAAGAAACTTATTAACCAAATGAGGCCGAATGGATAATGAAAACTAGATTAACTCAAAACATTAAAGAAAAATTAAGAGTTGAAAGTGTCCATTTTTTAGTTTATTAAAAACTTAAGGATCAAAACAAGATTAACAGGTTTTTTCGGTTGCCTCGTGACTTAAATCTGTTTGGCCTAACGTAGGTAGCCATTAAACACAACCCTGAAGGAATTATACTTACCTATACACAAAAACGCCAATAATTTCATTAGATAAATGGGGGTTCACAATCTTCGTAAAACGGCTTGACGACATATTCTCCAAATACAACTGCAATACCGGCAACTGCAGCAGGTCGGATAACCAAAACGGCAGTCCATGAAAACAAGAAAGCCGGGATAGGCCCAAAAGAATCGTAAAGATAAGCGTACTCTGCTCCAGATTTTGGAATTGCTGTTCCCAATTCACTGTAACATAAGGCTCCAACAAACGAAACGAATCCACATAAAAACCAAATGATTAAAGACAATCCGATTGATTCGGTATTTGACAGAACTGACTTCGGTGAGATGAAAATTCCCGATCCGATTATACTGCCTACGATTAGGCCAACACCGTTGATTAGACTAACGTTCTTTTTCAGTCCACCTGAAACTTTAATGTCTGCTTCTGGAGGCGAATAAACTCTTTCTCCTGCATCATCAGTGGCCGTACGAAGGCCTTCTTTTTCACTTTCACTCATGCCGGCTTCTGATCGGTACAAACAGGCTCGAATAAAACAAAGTTTGTAACTCGAAGCTCAAAAAATTCCTTCCCCGAAACACAGCATGAATGAGTGTTCGAAGCACATGTTAACAACACGAAATAAGAACCATTAAGGCGCGAAAAATGCACTCATTGTTTTCACGCACAACAGAACACCGATCTGACCAATCAGAATCAAGAAGGTTCAATATCAACCAATCAAATTGCAGATAGAAATCAGCTGGTTTGATTTCGTCATTCATATTATGCAATAACAATTCGCAGTTAAGAATCATGAGCAAGTTTATCATGTGACTTGTACATGAAGAACAGCTATAGCAGCGCCTTCGCAGAGCCATAAAGATGCTTGCAAAACGGAGAGGCAGCAAAAATTTGCCAAAATATCCGTTTTTAGCCTACCAATCTTACATTTCATGATAATGGAAGTAGCGAAAACATTAACTACTTGAAACCCGCTTTAAAGTGGTAGGAAATTATAGGTGGATGAAGATAACATACAAGGAGATTTCCAGGAAGTAAAGGAGGGCTAACCTCCCGGACTCTGGCGAAAGTTCAGGTCACATTCATTTTTGCACGAATTTCTCAAACATAATTTACTGACTGGCGGAATGGAACGGAACGGGAACTTGATGATCGGAACTCGGTAAGTAGAGTCTTTCAAAGGTTATATAATCTGGTGCTAATAATCGGGGTCGTCAAGCTAAATAGCTAATTTTCTGGAATGAATAAATATCCCATGAAATACAAAGTAATAAGCAATTTATAGAAGCAGACCCAGAGAGAAATGGATTTTTACCAGAGAACCTGAATCACTAATACCATCATCATCATCACCATCATCTTAACATTTGAAGATTTCTGAGGTTGCAATGATTATGAAAAGTAAACTCTGTTCTTCGCGCTTTTCTTTACAAGAAACTCGTCTATAAGAAACTCAATACTGAGATCAATGTTGGTTAAGAAACTTTTAGTACTGGGCCCCAAGCTGATTAGAAACTCACAGATCTCAACAATCTTTGGGATTAGAAATATAGCCTCGAAAAAACGAACTTCTGTTACACGTTAAGTTTCCATTGTTCAAAAAGCAGCTACAGTAAGCGTATAGATTTTATTTCTAGGGTAAGTTACCTGCTTTGAAACAATAAAATTTCGATCCCCAAGAAATGTAAGAAAAAACTGGTTAGAAAATTGAAGTATCAAAATTTAAAAAAAAAATTAAGAAACTTTTGTTGTAGAAAAAGTATTAGTTTCTTGTGACTTTTATATCAAGAAAAAAGACGCAAAATTTCTTTGCTTTTCTAAACATCGGTTCTTTACGTACGGGTAGGGACATTTTGGAAAACTTGGGCACGCCTGAACAATAAAGTACCCTCCGCAAAATAAGGACATAGAAAGCATTAGGTTCGATTAAGCGCGGAAAATAAGATTTCGGAAGATTTCAATCCCTTCCGTATTTCTGTGCATTTTTTAGTTCCTGTAGCGATAGACAACCAGCTCAAGGGGCGTGACCATTCATCCATTCATTTCATTCAAAGTTACTCAAACATGAAATTAACACTACAATGTAGAAAAACATAAGAATAAATTTATCATGTTTTCTTACCAATGCAGCAAAAGGCACACAGTTTGATCAAATGAGTCGGGGGTTCGCAATCTGGGTAGAAGGGTTTTGTGACATAGTTACCAAAAACCATGGAAACCCCAGCGACAGCAGCAGGTCTTATAACCAAGATACCAGTCCACGCAAACAGAAACGCCGGTACAGGCCCAAAAGCAGTAAAGAGATAGTGATATTCAGCTCCTTGTCTCGGAATTGCTGTCCCCAACTCGCTGTAGCAAAACGCCCCAACTGAAGCAATAATACCACATACAAGCCAGATGATTAGCGACAGCCCCACTGATCCAACGTTGGCGATAACCCCGCTTGGGGAGATGAAAATCCCGGAGCCAATAATCGTACCGACGATTAGGCCAACGCCATTGACTAATGATAAGTTCTTCTTCAGTTCTATTTTCGTGTTTGTTGGGGTTTCTTCGCTTTGGGGCTTGAAAAGTGTGTCTGCTTCTCCATCATCGCTGTTTTCTTGGTTTATAGCCAACGTTTCGGCTTGAGTCATTTTGATTCAATTTCTCCACGTTGAAGACTCACTTGATTGCGGAGAAAGGCCAGTAGGGCTAATTAGAACAGCTCGATCAGTAGATGTCGTTCAATTTGACCTTGAAAACGCTTGAAGTTCTTCGTTCCAGCTTGCGATTGATAAAAACTATGGTTGATTGCTTGTACAACCACAACAGACAGAAACAGAAACACAGTTATCACGTTGTCGAATTTTCTCAATGATGCAAGAAGCTTGATGAACCTGTTTTGTTATTATGAACACGTGTGCAGAATGCGGGAAATTAAGCCAATCGAATGACAGACATTCCTTTCTTTTGTCTGCAGGCCTCATGCTTCGCGCGAGACAGCGAGAAATGGATTGCATCTCCTTGGTTGGCTAGATAACCCCAGGAACCCAAAACGCGCCTTACCAAAAACAAAATTTTAATACTTCTATAAAGGAAATGTGGTACTTCGTTAATTACTGCGGCATGCGAAATATATTTATTGCCTTTTGAAATTAAATGCTTCATGGCATTTAAATGCCTCCAAATTGGATGCACATTTAGGCTCATTTCTTCACCGCCTAAAAACAATATAGCTATTTTCTATTAATTTTATGTTTCATGATATGCCTAAGGAAAAACACTTTTCAATTATTTGGCTATGAAGTACAATATTATTCTGAGGGGATGTAATTAACGAAGCTGTACTCCAAATACATTTCGTAATAAACTATAATGGCATTAAATTATCTCTACTTTGAACCTTTCGTTACAGTTACCATTAAGTTAGCTTCATTAACGTTATTACTAAACTGAGTATTTAAAACAGATTTAATTGATGAAATAAAAAGCAAGAAATAATTTCCTAGATGTATTCTGCCAAGCCGAGTTTTAAAACTTCTATTATACAGTCAAAAATACAGAAATACCTGTAAAGAAATATTTCTTAATTATAAAGTAAATAGGAAACAAATACTCGCTTGCTGAATAAACGTTGTTTTAAAAATTGAGTTGGCCACATTATGTACTCGAAATAAAACTAGAATTATAGTTTACACAGAATATGTCTCCAGTTTTCGAAGATCTACAAAAAAGAACATGCCAGCGGCGACAAATAGACTATTTCACAGCGTATATCAAAAAGTATTTATTGGTACTTTCATTTCATTCCACATTGATTTGTCCCTTCATCACATATCCAATTTATAAGCATCTTCAGTTCATACCGAATTCATTATAGCATCTGCATTTAATTCCGTAATCACAGCATCTTGTTTCATACCATACTCAAAGCAACTTCATATCATATCACATTCATATCATCTTCATTTCATACCTTATTCATATCATCTTAATTTCATACCACAATCATAGCATCATCGATTCATACTACATTCATTAGCATCTTCATTTCGTACCAAAATCATAACATCTTCATTTCATGCCGCATTCAAAGTATCTTCATTTCATACCACAGTCATAGCATCTTCATTTCATACCTTATTCATAGCATCTTCATTTCATACCTTATTCATAGCATCTTCATTTCATACCACAACCATTAGAACCAGGAAACTTTGATTGAGGCTGGCTGTTCTTAAAATTTTGCCGTTTTTGAGACTGAAATGTTCTTAATCGGTTCTTAATTCCTTGGTTACTTAGATATCTATATTTTTCAATGAATGTCTGGGGTGGTGCAAGGTTTGCGTGAAAATGCAGCATTTTTGTCTATTTCTTTGCTTGCTTGATTTTTACGTTCAGTCTGACTGTTTTTCTAACATATTCAGCTAATATTCTTAGGGCTTTTGAAAAGGCCAGCCTCAGCTTGTTCTTAATTTGTTCTTAAAATATGGGCAAAATCCAGGCTTGTGTTCTTATAGAATTGTTCTTATAAAAAAAAAAGAGTGTACCATCATCCTTTAATCCCATGTTATCTTCATTCATACCATATTCATTAGCATCTTCATTTCTTTACAAATTCATTAGCAACTCTCTTTCATATCAAATTAATTGCTTACAACGATTTGATTATCAGCCTTAGCGGTGCAACTTCATAAGAGAACCGAAGGGGAAAACAAAATCTCGTAATTTCAAAATGAAATTCACATATAACTAAAAATAAACAAAAATTAAAGCAATATATTCAGAAATTGAAAAACACCGTGCATAATAAATTTAGTAAATACAAAAATTGTCTTATTATTACTTACAGCAAAGTTTATACGAGTGGAGTGCAGTCATTGCTAGCGAATTCTCTTGATTGCAAATTTCGTGTCTGTGCTGTTCAAACGTAGATTGACGCACGCGTGTACAACACGACCCACGCAGAAACCACCTGATTGAAAGAAAAAGTGAAATTTTTAGTAAAACTGTTTCTACAATACAAATTTGACTAAAGTACTGGATATAATGGAACGTGAAACTTGATTCTGACGAATATCCAACTGGATGGATTCAAATGAATCTTAACACTGACGACAAATGAATTGGAAGCTCCAGGAAACTGAATACGAAGCTGAATAAGCCTGTAGCCAAACGATAAACACTGTTTTTGAAACATTTGAAATTTGTTTATCAAGCAATGTTTCAACTTTCAGCCAGGTCACAAAAAATTGCTTCACAAGCAGAATTTGCTTGGCAAATTTGAGAAACAAACAATGTTTGATGAGTACTGTTTTATGATGGTTTTAAGACGTGACCAAAAGTAAAACATTTTGCTTGCAAATGCAAAATCAAATGTTTGACAAACAATGTTTGACTGTTTGGGTTCAAGGCTTCTTTATTTCAAATTAATGTTTATGGCCCGAGTTCTATCACTTTAAAAAAACCAAAAAAACTTACCCTAAAGGGACATGTGTACAATTTTTTTAGTTACAGAAAATGAAGATGTTTGTCAAACACCAAACCTCGTTAATGTTAGAAAATAGAATTTTGAAACAACAATGAAATTTTTTTTTCAATTTTAGTTGATCATTATCCTTAGAGTTTCTGATAAACAGTGTTTTTATTAAGTGACACTAGGAAAAGGAAAAAGAAAGGATCACTAGGTCAGTAAATAAAAATAAATAAGATGACAAGATAATCCCGATGGAAAATAACATAAGAAATAGGACAAAATTAAACATATGGTCAAAACATATGTTACACAAAATTGACTTAATATGTAATCATCCCCTAGAGAGAAAATTCTGACATTGTAGTGAACATAACCAGAGTTGTTAAGAAAGCAATAGGCTCACAAAAAAACTAAAAAAATAATAATCAAATTTTCACTTCGACCGGGAGAAATTTATCAATGGATAGAGTTTCTAAAAATAGACGATTCATTCAAGACGTTCAAAACAGGTTGAAACTTGCTTCATTCAGACAAAAACCTGATTAACAGGTTTAGTTTAAAATAGAAAAAAAATCACAAACAATCCCGGTGGTACAAGGAAAGCAGGTACATAGAAGCCCAACCGTCCGTATAAACCACATATGGATGCAAGCGACGCAGACATATTAAAATAAAAGCCTTTTTAGGAATAGTCTAGGACGAAATTAACCATGCTTGACCGAATCTTAAGCACCAAATCTATATTTGAGATTACACATAAACATTTGTAACACTGGCAACATGGTCTTGCATCTACTTGAAAACTTAAACTACTGAGAAACTTTTTTACTACTAAAAAGATTTTTCACTCATTCATTCATTCATTTATTCATTCATAAAATTTTTGTTTGGATTTTGACATCTGCCAATCAAACAACGTAGGTTTTATCACGTGGTCACGAAATAGTGCTCGCTGATTCGCTATTCAAAAGGAAATATGAATTGACTCAGGCCCTGGCCAAACGATCAAACATTGTTGGTCCAACATTCAAATTTGCCTTACAACAAATGTTTGACCGTTTGGCCACGTCCAAAAACATTGCTTGACAAGAAAAGTGACAAAATCTATGGCGTGGTGTTTGTTGAAAAATTCAAAAACATTTTTTGCTAGATGCAAACAAAAAATGTTGCACGAGCAATGTTTTTGGACGTAGCCAAACGGTAAAACATTTTGCATGACAAGCAAATCTCAAATGTTTGACCGACAATGTTCGATCGTTTGGCCAGGGGCTAACTAGAGATGACTACGCGGACAGCCATCTTGGTAAAACCTGCTTGGCTAATTTCACATTACTATTAGAGCTAAGTTAAAAAAAAATCTAATTACAAAATTTAAATTTCTTTATAAAATCAATCTTAGACAATCCAATGTATAAATCTTTGTAGAAAAATATATTATGAAATTCAGAATCACAAAAATATGGAAAATCCTTAAACTATCATATTCGTTCCTATGTCGTGTTCATCGTCCTGAAATACATGCATTCACCATTCGACCAATATTGAACCCACCTGTTGAGCGAAGATAGAGATTTGAACAAAGATTCAGTTGCATTTACTGCGTGTTTGCGTGTGTGTTTATGCGTTTGGCCACAGGTTGTTCAGCTTGTTGAATGCACACTGTATGGTAAAAGCCCCATCCAAGCATACAGTATATGATTTTGACGATTTTCAAAGGGAACTTTTATTAGAAGGGGGATGATAAATAGAAGGCTTAGAATTAACTAGATAAAAACGTTTATAATAATTTTCAACAAGTTAGGTCACATCTATACGAGCAGAAATGGATCGGATCTAAAGTGGATCCGATCTACTTTTGGTACGGATAGGCTTTGCGTTTACACACAATTCGTAGATCCGATCCATTTCTGGTCCGCGAACCGACCTACTTTTGAATCGCTTTGAAAAGCGTTCCAGTTTAGATCCGACATATTTCTGCATTGCGGGATCCGATCTACTGTAGATTCTATCCACTTTCTCTCGTGTCAACGTAGCCTTAATGACCGAAATGTTGAGGCTATAAAAAAGGGGGCTTCAGAGAGAGGGGGGCATATTGAGCTTGTCTTGATCATGCATGGTCACTATGAAACGTAAGCTGTAGATTTAGAAAGTGACATCGAAATTTTACAGCAAGCAATAAAATACTTTTGGCTTTTGTTTTTGCCTGGCTTTTGTTTTGGCATTTTCCCACAGGTGGTTCAGCTTGGTGAATGCATGTGTATGACATAACGATAACAATACACAGGTTGTCTAGCTGGATATAGCTACAGTTACCTTCAACTAAAGGGGATGTCACCTACCTTGTTCATAAGCCTTGATTTTGAATGAATTTGAAGCACATAGGATGTCACCATATATTTCGTACATGTTCTCAAACAAGATAATGATCTCTTTGATCATGTCAATGGCAAAATGGACACAGCTTCCTGTAAATATAAAATAAATAAAAATAAACGAAAATGACAAAACAAACGAACAATCAAACACTTAAAGTAACAAACTAATTAACTAATACGCTAAACCAAGCAATTAACAAGCAAAGTAACCAACCGACCAACTAACTGACAAACTCACAAGTTACCTAACTAACTAACACACTATTTAACTAGCTAATTAATAAACTAGCTGACTAACTAGCTAACTACCAAATTAAACTAACTAACTAACTAACGAACTAACTAACTAACGAACTAACTAACTAATAACTAACTAACTAACTAACTAACTAACTAACAAATTAACTAACTAACTAGCTATAATTAACTAACTAACTAACTAACTAACTAACTAACTAACTAAAAATAACTAACCAACTAACTAACGAACCAACTTACTAACTAACCAACAAACTAACTAACTAACTAACTAGCTAACTAACTAACTAACTTATTAACTAATAAACCAAGTAATTAGCTAATTAACTTACTAACTTACTAACTAACTAAATATCCAACTAACTACCTAATTAACTAACTAATTTTACCTAACTAATATTAACTTACTAGCTAACTAACTAGATAGCTATTAACGAACTAAAAAACAAAGTAACTACGAACAAAACGAACTAACTAATTAACAAGTGACTATATTTATCTTATTAACTAAATAACATACTAGCTAACCAACTAGGTAACAGATTAACTAACTACCTGACGTAAAAACAGCAAATTTCATTTGCCTACCTTTGATGCATGATGTTAAATCTTCAACAAATTTCTTGATTCCATTGACAATTGTTGTTTCAAGCTGGCAATCTTTCATTGCAACAAGAGCATTTCCAAGACCATATCCCATAAGATGCAATCCTTTAAAGATCTCACGATCTTCAAAAGCATCAAAAGCTTGTTTGAAATTCTCCACGACTTTCTCAGCATCTTTTACGCAAGTCTCAACACTGACATTTTTCAGTTGAAATCCTGTGAATAATCCACGGAAAACCTGAACCCATTCTAAATCAGAAGGGCCTTTGGTTACAACTAAAGATGCTTGAATCGCTGGGATGTATCGTTTGTTGACTCTGAAAATAAAAGGGAAGTTTCTTTATGGTGGGCGCAACATGTTGTCTGAAAATAGGCCAGCATGTTGGTACGGTTTGCTATACAGTTGACATCCGCTATCTCGACTGCCCGCTATCTCGAACATTCGCTATCTCGAACGATTTTCCATTTCCCCTCGTTTGGGTATAAGGGTTTGTATAGAAAAACCATCCGCTATCTCGAGCCCCGTTATCTCGAACATTCGCTGTCTCCAACCATTTTCGATTTCCCATGGAGGAAAACCTGCTCTTTTTCTCGAACTTTGCTGAACAGGATAAAGAGACAGGCTGAAAATATGTTTAAGTTCGCCTAGCGGAGCGGGAATGGCAGCAGCTAAGTGATATGCTGCCCATGTATGCAATAGATGAAGCTGTTCTCTTTCGAGAGGTGCTGCATCGCCATTATCTCAATTTCACCAATAGTAGGGATGAAAGCAGATGAGCTAGCTCCTATGTAAAAAATAGCTGACTTGTTTGATGAAATTTGGGATCAGTAATAGGGGTCCCTTTTCTGACTTAAAAACTACAATTTTTTATATTTATATGGGGCATCCGTTATTTCGAACATTCGCTATCTCGAACAAATTCCAGTTTCCCTTGAGAGTTCGAGATAGCGGATGTCAACTGTACTATTACAGCATCTAAAGTCGGGCACAAACAGTGCTAACATGTTGGCCAACATTGCGGCAACATTTGTTGGCCGACCGTAGTCACGGTTTGCTATAGAGGTTCTAGAAAAAACATGTTATTGAAGAAAAAAAGTTGGCCAGCATTTTGAGCAAAACTGATGTGTAGGCATGGTTTGCTACGCTTCGCTAACATGTTGGCACAACATTTTCATTTTCGGACGTTACTTGTCTGAACTTTATTGTTTTATATCAACAAGAACGAAGATTAATTGCTTTCGCTAATCCAAACATCAAACTGTACAGGTACTAACGGGTTACACTTTGCCGTTCTCAGATGAACCTGCTTAGTGTATCGAATTAATTTCATTTCGCTTTCATCTCAAAACTGTGCCGGTATATATAGTGTAGATGCGAGGCCAAAAAGGCATGGTTTAGCACCGTATTCCGCCTCGTACCAGGATAACCCAGTTACTTACAGATATCGGTAGTCATAAGTCCCAACAGGAAGATACGATTTGAATTTCAGTTGTCCAGTTGGCACAGGATCTTTGTAAGGGTTTTGAGTTCCTCCAACGTAGTAAAAGTCAACATATCTGTAACTGCTGGAGCCATGTTGATAAACTCCTGAAAGATAAAGAAAAATTTAAATTAAATGTATAATTTCACCAGCCGCCCCATTCTCAAATGCCAGACGCCTTTCGCTCTTATTGGACCTCATCAGTGACATGTGTGAGAATCGAACCGGGGTTTATTGCGTGAGAAACACAAGTGCTAATCACACGACCACCGGAGGTGGGGTGACTGGTGAGTAACTGCATGCCTTTCGGTACCTTAGGCCAGGTACCAACCTTACATAGTAAATTAAATGTGCTTATAAGAAAAGACAGCTTCATTTTTTCACCCTGAGATACTTCTATTTACACTTCTTAAATGACACTGCCAATTCGGCTTCACTTTCTGATTGGTGCATTTCGATCCGCATCTGTGTATAAATCCCCCCTTTAGCCAACATCTTTGGACTGCTTCTGACCTTAATACTCTGATGAGTATCAGACAAAAACGTGTAATTATGTCCAGAGATGTTTCCGCTGATTCTCACAACTTCTTAGGTGGCAAATTCAAATGAGAAACACGCTTTTTTTTACAAAGAACCACTTTAAGGAAGCTACATGTAGAAGGCCGAAAAATTTGTACTTTGGTACTAAATAACTTGAACTACAATACTAAAGGCAAAATTCTTAAGGAGCTTTTCGATTTCGATGCCTTCTACGATGTATGTCAGGGATTGAGGTCTCGATTAGTTAACCTACTACTGAGATCCTAGCGATTGGCGAATTACAGAATTTCTTCGATTGTAAGCCGCCTTAGTTTATATGCCACACCAAATGATGTTCAAAAAAGTAAACCGTCCTCAATTTTAAGCCACAGCAACAAAACCCCTAACTGAACTCAGAGATACTTAATTTGAAGAATCGATCAGCCTTGGCACGGCAAGGTATCTTGAAGCATCCTACTTCTGACTGGCTTCAATAAATCCGTCATTTGAAAACTCAAGGAAACGACTTGCTTTGATCTTTGCAGTTTAGGAAAATACTAGCCCTTGCCCACTCAGACCAACGCCTCGCAAGGACTTCCGCCCCCCAAGGACTCGGCCTCCTTTAAGGAATTGAGCCTTTAAGTTGCTATACTTCCTCTGAAACTTGATCTTAATCTTAAATCTTAATCTTTATCAATCCGAATCTTAGTTTTAGTCTGTGTTAGTTTTAAATTTAATATAAATCTTAATGTTAATGTAAATCTTAGTTTTGAACTTAACTTATAGTTAATCATAATCTTAATCTTAATTTTAATCATAATCTTAATCTTAATCGTTATCTTAATCTTAGTCTTGATCTTAGTCTTAGTCTTAAACTTTAAATGAATCTCAATTTTAAATTCAAACTTAACTTAGTTACAAAGGTCAAAGATGGGAAGCCCCAATTACCCCAGAAGAGAGAGAAGAATGAGAAATTTAGGGGTGATGGCACGCCTATCCCTTGGTCTGTGACGAAAGTAAGCGTTTCGGCTTGGGCAGCTTGCACAGCAAAAACACCCGTACCTTTGATCGGTATTAGTATATGGGGATGTAAGCCGCGGCTTACAATCGAAGAAATATGGTACACCATCTCACTTTCACCTAGCTCCTGCTGGGCGTTAAATAGAGGAAATTCGGATACAAAAAGAAATGTGTAAATAAACCCACCTATCCAATCTAGATGTGTAGCTTGGTCAACAGGAACAGACCATTTGACTTGAACGACTTCTCCTGAGGTTATTTTAGTTGGAGAAACAGCAAAAGATCGATTTTCTTGTATGAAGAATACATTATCAGACGAATCCAGACCAAAGGCAATCCACCAGCCGGTTTTATCATCCATAACATTCGCTAACGTAGTCAAAGGTTCAGATTGAGATCCTGATACAGGGGACCATTTATTCCAATCGCCATGTCTCTTTGCTTGCCACATGTAATATAATTTGCCTTTCTTATCGACAGTGAAGACCTGAAATTGAGATATGATCAATGCTGATGTAGAGCAATGATAATGATGATAATAAACGGCGACGAAAAAGTAGCTAATTATGATTGAAAATACCCAAGGAAAAGACCTTCTACAGGACACAAACACAGCTGTTCGGCAGTGCAAATATGCAAATATGCATGGTGCTCAACATAGTAGCCGAAACACAAAAACGCCAAACGGGGGGAGAGTTTTGGGTTGCATGACTTGGAGAGTTACTCGGTGACTTCATTGAGTTTTATAGCTCAGTGAAACGTCATTGGCTCTCTGGTCATGCGGTCCAGGTTCAAATCCCACTTATTTTTGTAAGCCACTTGTGGAAAAATCTATCCTAATGTTTGCTATTCATGACAAATATAGATATGTATGGTACTGAGGAAGGCTCAACATAGTAGCCGAAGCACAAAAAGCCAAACGGGAGGAGAGTCTTGGGATGTATGACTTGGAGAGTTACTCGGCAATTTTATTGAGCGTTATAGCTCAGTGAAAACGTCATTTGCTCCCTGATCATGCCGTCCAGGTTTGAATCCCATCTATTGTGGTATGCCACTTGTGGAAAAATCTGTTCTGCAATGATAGATTGTTTTATTGGGATTCAAAATCAATCAAATTCCCCAAAAAGGTGGAACAAAATGAATGGTTCAGCAAGTTCAAATGAGTTTGAGTTCGTTTGGAATTCACCACAGAGAATTGCTACAAAGTCTACCAATTCTTTTTCAGCAGCCTTCTTTTTCGGAATGTGTGTTTTTCGAAACCATTCTTCTGAAAACGGCAGGTTTGTAGCTATCCAAAACCTTCTGTCATCAAAAGTAGAAGGTTTCTGAGACTTTTGAGAGATTTTCGGTTTGAAGTTCGAAAGAGACTTCCATTTTACCAATCTCTCCACGAACGGGTCTGGGGACGAGGCAATCAAGAAGTTTGGCGCAAAAGCTGTCAGAGTTTAAGAATTCGTGCTTCTTGAAAATCATGGATTTTGTTTTGAAAGCATTCTGTTTTCGAAATTAGGAAGGTCTTGGAGATTAAAAAGAACACACCCTCAAAAGAACACGCCCAAAGAAGTTTGCCGATTTTGGATTTGGTTCCAATGGAGAATCTTTCCAAAGTCTAGCAGTCCTTCTGCCGTTTGGAGTAACGTTTAGACGGAATAAACCAAAACAGACAATTCTAGCGTTCCAAGAATTTGTTATTACATGGATTCCCAAATGAGATAAATACACTCTAAGACAGCAAAATATTTTAAAATTTGGAATTACCTCAATGCCAAGATGCATGTTATTAGCAATGCTGAGTGTATTAGCAACATTCATAATTAACGGCATTCCATCACCAATGGTATTCCAAGTACTCCATGTACACCATCCCCAGGGATTTGGAACCTTATCACAAGTTGTCTGCCAAATGTGGTGCACTTTGCCATCCGTGCCATGAACAAAGACATTGATTCTCCCATTAAACATATTGGTGTCCATTGCATGGGCCACTGGTGCATGCAGAGATTTTGGTGCAAAGTAACCGGTTTTGTCCCAGGAATGCCAGTCAGAGAAACCTACAAAAAGTGGACATTATTTCACGCAAATTACCAAAGAATAAAGTAACCTTTGCGATTACACAGTCTTCTAACAATAAACAACAAAGTGTTAACAAACATACTATATTTTCAAAGGAGCAACTCGACTAAATGCTGGTACTAAAAATTGGCTAAAATATCAGGGGATGCTTGACTTTAATCGGTACGGGGTTCCGTATGTGCACCCCAAGAAATGAGTTTTTGATAAGGCTCCAGAATTTTCCCTCCAAAATTGAGTATACTCCCAAACCTTAAGGCCACGCTGCACAGCATTGAAGTAGCAGTCCACTCTTACAAAACATCCTTTCGATAATCGGTTTCAGAAAAAGTACTTTCTTTTGATACCCGGTGCTAGAAAACGAGGAGTACTCAATACCAGGAAAGGAGTGTATTTTCCGTCAGCAAGATATACTAAGCACCCCCCATATAGCAGCAAGATATATTAAGTGCCCCCTCCCAGCCCCTCCACCGTCTAAAATATCTAGTACTTCGGTCCTCACCGAATTACTACAGTACATTATCTACGATAAAGCGATAAAAGCATAATTGTCACTCGAGCAACAGAAACGAAAGAAAACACCCCGTTTATAGCACACTTTGCTTATAACATACCACAAAACAATATGGTCTCTCCCAGTACAAGGAAACCGGGCCAGTCCACTAAGCGAGATCCCACCTAATCCCACCTAATCCACAATTTCCATACAAAATTCAATCCTGTTCATACGAGAAAGCAGGCCCGGTAAGCCAGCCTGCTTGAGCAGTGGCGAGATCTCGGCAAGCGGGCTGAAAATTTCTCATATGAACCCGGGCTGGAATTGTTTCAACAGCACATATATGTGAAACCACAAAAGGCTTTGAAGTTGCAGAAATGTAGCCGAAATGAACGATTCCGTCTCGTTATGCAGGCCAGAATTATCCCATATGAACAGAACTTAAAATTTTTCTCGCTTAGTGGGCTGGCCCGGTAAGCGGGCTCATATAAACAGGCCCTAAATCTACCTACACATACGGACTTCATTGATTTCCCTATCACATTAACAGGGATGTTAATTGAAAATTACCTACCTGTTTGCCACGTTCTATACATATAACCATCATTCATCACAGTAAATGCTTCCAAATACTATTTAGAAAAATAAGGGAACTTTGGAAATCATCCACGATGAACCATACCTTCAAAATTGCGATGAACATCGCAATTTTGAAGTTTTGTACATCTCAAAGACGAACCATATCTTAATTGTTTTCCAGAAAGAGTCCAGGATTCCCCATTATTACTGTACCTAGGATTCCCAAGATGAAGGGGACAAATACTAAAGGAATCAACATAGGTAGGGTTTGCAAAACAAAAACATATTAACACAACAAAACGGTAAACAATTCAAGACTCAAGTCACTCACGACATCTTGCTTACTCGGTCAGTCCAGGGAGCGCATCCTCCTCCCCAACGTCTCTTGCATCACATCAACAATCCTCGAGTCTCAGGTTGTGGCCAAACTATCAAACATTGTTGGTCAAACATTTGAGATTGGTTTACAAGTAATTTTTGACCGTTTTGTCATGTCACAAAACATCGCTTGGCAAACAAAGTAAGCTAAATCTGTAACACAATGTTTTTGAAAATGAATCTTCAATTGATTCCTATTGGTCTTCCCGCTGTATCTGATTGGTGTGTAGAAAAGATTGTTGGTCAAACATTTGAGATTGGTTTACAAGTAATTTTTGACCGTTTTGTCATGTCACAAAACATCGCTTGGCAAACAAAGTAAGCTAAATCTGTAACACAATGATTTTGAAAATGAATCTTCAATTGATTCCTATTGGTCTTCTCGCTGTATCTGATTGGTGTGTAGAAAAACATTGTTGGTCAAACATTTGAGATTGGTTGACAAGTAATTTTTGACCGTTTTGTCATGTCACAAAACATCGCTTGGCAAACAAAGTAAGCTAAATCTCAAATGTCAATTTCAAATGTCCGACAAGCTGATTGGTGTTTGCAACACGATGTCAATTCAGCTTTATTTTCTGATTGGTGCGTTTCGATCCGATCTGGGTATAAATTCTGCCTTTTTCAAGTGTTTCCCTCTGTTTCTGATGCTTATACTCCAGAGATATTTCCGTTGTTTCTTAGGTAATCATGAAATTGTGTAACCACGGCATTCCATCTTTATGTGGTGAATACAAATCAAAGCAAAACTCTATAGAGCAAGCAAGAAAAAACCACAAAATCAAACACAGTGCACAAAAATACCACCGCATCAAGCATAATAACCCACCACAGTAGTGATTACCCACCGCAGTACGCAAAAAACACCACCACATAAAGCATAATAACCCACGACAATAGTGATTATCCACCACAGTACGCAAAAACTACCACCACAGTAGGCAGAAAGTACCACCACAGTAGTGATTATCCACCACAGTAGTGATTATAGATTCGCTAGCGTGTAAGCGACTGGTGCTAAATACGCCATTTCACCTTGAACATCATTTTACACTGGAAGTTCCCTCAAAACTTTTAACCGTAATTAAAGTATCTTTCCTTTTAACCGTAATTAAAGTATCTTTCCGTTTAACCGTAATTAATGTACCTTACCTTAGAAAAGGAGTTATAGACCAATGATACATCCGTCATTAAGGTAGCGGAGCCCCCAAGTAAACTCCATGCAGACCATTTTCCTTTTGCATCCATACTTGTCCAGAAACATTTAGAAGAATTGGTCATGCTTCTTGACAAAACATACGGCCTGTTATCATACACTACAGCTCTGACGCTATCAAAACCTCGTAACTGTGCTCCTGTAAAGACAAAGTAATAGAATCACACCTCATTGACAGAGGAAATAGGGGATAGATCCAGAAGAGAATCCCAAACTAGTATAGGGTAATCATTGCTATAGATAATTATATACTAGGATATTTTCATGAGGACATTACAAGATGTTTGGAACATAAATAAGGATGATTTAATGATTTTTTCAATGGAACATGTGTCAGGTCATGATGCAAACATCACCACCCTGTGGACTAGCCTTTTTGTTCCAATGGAAATGCCTCGCCTTCATTTTATTCAAAATCCTAACAAACTTGAGTGCTACAAAGTTTTCTGAAGCTGCAAACAGTAGAAAAAGCATTGCAAAATCCGCAAGCCACACTCAAAATGAGGGTCATAGCCCAGTCTTTGTGATAGGAGGCGTGGGATCGCAGGCTCACTCCTCCACACACACCCAAATCAACCAAGGCATGTGAATGATCACACGTGCAAAACGACAGGATTTTCCAGATTTTACGAGCGAAATATCTTTCCATAGTCAAAGCTACGGCTTTGTGGTTTAATGCCAGTTAAAGATCATCTTGACAAAAATACAGCACTTCTTTGCTGCAGACCATTGCGTGCGACCGTTACATTTACATTGAAGCAATATTACCTTCATTCCAAGGCAGTTTGGATCCACCAACCATAGACCAACTTCCAAATTTAGGATTTTGGGTTGGGGTAAGCGACATGCTGTATACTTGTCCATTTATAGCTTGCACAAAAACATACGTCTTGTTGCTTTTGGTTGTTATTGCAACTGGATTTGATCTGATCTTCAATCCACCAGCCAATGGGAGGGTTTGCCTAGAACAGAATGCAAACGATAGATAACTGATTCACACCAACTAAATTTCCTTGAATGAATGCCAGGGGTACTTATTTAACTTTTGTAGGCTTTAGGGGAGACAAACCTTGCAAACCTTGCTTATTTATAAGGATTTGCTTTGATTTTAGCCCACCCGTTTCTTGTTTTTAAAGCAATTTTTCACCAACTTATCATCCTTTTAACCTTTTCAAAGACATACTTAACATCTGTTTTGGAACAAAGGCTTCACGCTCATACTGAGCATAGTATCTCAAGGTGGTCACTTAAGGCAATAATTTAAGGAGTATGCAGTCATTCCGGGAGGGAGGTTTTTAGGTACCCCAAACTTTTCTGATGGTCACTCTCATCCTGTTATCTGTTAAGTTATTTCATACATGGAGCAACCAGCAAAAAAGTTTGGGGCACCAGGGTGACCCCCACAGATTGGTGACCCCACAACTCCCTGATTGGCAAGCCCAACCGATTGCTTCTCCCTTGAATGACTGCCTCCCCCCTATCAATATACGTAAAAATATTACATTGATAACCCCATCACTTCATCAGAATGTCTGCACCATGCATAATACAATGGAAAAATTATTGATTAGACATTGAACTGAAGTCATCTGACTTTAGCTCATTCTAATTGTTTTGCGGTAGAAATTCGATACAAATTTTCCACAAAATTGATATGGGTCTGGTTTTGTTGGATAATATTTGGATATGTGCCAAGGCTCGACAGAATTTTCCCAATAAGCCACTGACACTTCAACTCAAAACATGAAAGAAATACACTTTATGCGTATTAAGAAGGTCAAACAAGATAATATTATCATAAATTAGCTTTTCCACAACAAATTGTTAAATTGTAAATATCCGAACTCTTACCATTTGCTCACAAATTTCTTGTTAGTTGCGTACAAAGTTTTCTCGACCATTGACCAACGACATATTCCCGCCTTGTTGTGAAAGACAATAAAAAGCTCTCTCTCGCCAACATTGAGGACTTTCACAAGTTCAAGTCTTGATTCAGTAAACTGGTCTGCATTTGCAAAAATAAAACCAAATATCGCGAGGATAAGGGTAGTTTTAAAAATCATCATCATCTTTCAGCCTTTAGCTTCGAGCTGCTTTCAAAAGAAAAGAAGTTGTTTACTTCCCGAGCGCAGGGTCTTGTGCTAGTCACGTGAAAGTAAGGAGAAACCACAGGCTAACCAGTAAAATATTTAAAAGTTAAATAATATTCTGCATTTAA
This sequence comes from Chrysaora quinquecirrha, assembly GCA_014526335.1. Lineage (NCBI taxonomy): Eukaryota > Metazoa > Cnidaria > Scyphozoa > Semaeostomeae > Pelagiidae > Chrysaora > Chrysaora quinquecirrha. Next base: position 874,426 of record JACTAT010000021.1, read on the forward strand.
CGAAAATGCAACTAAAAATGCAAAAATTTTGCCCAAAAAAGCAAAAAAGTCACCAAAATGATGGTATATGATGTAAAAATTGAAACCACTATTGCAAAAACGACTTTTTAAAAACTTGAAATATGACGTTGGGCAACCTGTGTTTCTGGTTGTCGTCTTCCTGACTTCCTCAACGACAAGGAATACTCGATTGTTCAACTCTGTGATGAAAGTGAGCTGAGTTGCAAGTTCCAGAAATTTTGTCATTAGTTTAGACTTCAATCAAAAATGGCGTTATCATGCTATCAGATCTTTCTCGCAGTTGGAATGCTTCTGACTGGGTCTATAAATACATTATCAAAGAAGGCACAGAACGATTGCGAGTGAGTAATAGAAAGCGTCTTGTTTAGGCCCACTCCAGTTCGTCAAAAAAGACTCGCAAATGTTTGGCCTGCCATAATATAGTACCAATCAATTCAGGCCAGCTTTTCAACACTGTCCCAGGGTCCAAGCAAGACCCTTTCCCCACATTCAAGACTGCTGTCCCGAGTCCAAGACCCAGTGTAAAATGCAAGACCCCCCCTGCAAAACTCAAAGACCCCCTGCCTAACGAAATCAGAGACCCCCTTCAGGAATCCACAAGACACTCAATTCATATTTGAGACCTTTCAAAGCAAAACTCCTTTCCAAAATCCAAGTTCCCTAGCCAAGACAGTCCGTAGAGTGCACACCATCTCGACAAGATCTCAGGGGGGGGGGGGGCACCACAAATAATTTCCTTGTGCTATAGGCCCCTCCCAAAATCCAAACCCCAAGGCTAAGCCTGGGCCCTGGCGGATATTTTAAATAGCTAACAAGTGGATTTAAAAAGTTTTAAATTATAATAGCCTAAAATTTTCTTTCCAGGGCAGTTGGTTTGAAGGACAAGAGTGGAAAAGAGTATCATAGTTTTGACCATCCATGGTTTCAAACTCTGATAATGTTCACAGGGGAAACACTTTGTTTGTTGGGTTTGATTTATCACAGAAGAAAACAAGCAAGAGAAGCAAGAGAAACGGTAAAGAAGGTTGAAATGTTTTTGTTCAGTAGAAGACTAGACTTAAAGTTGCTAATGAAAAGATGGTGACCATCCGAAGAAATACATTTTAATAGGAAATTACTGTATTTTTGCTTTGGTTCATAATGCTTTGAACCAGTCGCAAAATACAGTGATTTCCTATTGAAATGTATTCTTCGGATGGCCATTTCTCAGCCAATGTTTGGTAAATTTGACTGATTTTGCAAGTAAAGGCATTATTTTGATGCTCTTTCACAAAATGAAGAGCACATTTTGAAATTCTAAAATAGATTTTTGTGACATCACAACTTAAGTACTCTGTGTTAAGCAAATCGGACCTGAAATTGCCTACACAGGTCAACAGTAAACAAACAAACTTTATAGAGTGCTAGGAAACAAAACATAACATTAAAATAACAAAATTTCCTTTTTTCAGTTTCTCAGAGACCCTTTGTATGCTTCACCACCAGAACAAACACAGGCAAAGCAAAGGTGACAGTAAAAATATATAAGTTTCTATTCAATGATCTTTAATGATTTCTACGTTATTGATTTCTAAATCACCAAAATAAAGTTTGAGATCATATTTTTAAAATAAAAAATAATGATTTTATTTATTGGTAGGGTTTGTCAGCTGATTTTTGCATTGCCAACATTTTGTGATTTGTTTGGAACAACTTTGTCAGGTAGATTATATTCTACTTTTGCTGAGTTTTAAATATTTGTAAGTTGAAACAGTTGAAAGCCACATTTATTAGATTAAGACCTGCTTTTAAAACAAACTTCATTGGTGTCAGACGCTTATTTTATAGTGTGCGCTTGCTTCTAAAGTTGGAGAAAGATGAATAACAAAAAAATATTTTGTGGTCTTAACAGTCAAGTGCAAAAAATTTGTAATTGCGCTAGAGCAAACTTTTATATCTCAGCAAACATTGAAGGTAATGTGGCGATGTGGTCTAACCCAGCTGCCTCTGTTGTCAGACGCTCAGCAAGATGGGGGTTATAGCCCAAGCTATGGTAGTCGGTAGCGTCACAGCCAGGGTTGAGGTTTCGTTTAGTTAACCTACTACTGAGATCCTGGCGACTGGCGCTAAATACACCATTACACCTTCACATTCACCTAGTGAAACTGATGATTTGTGGAAATAAACTCGAGGCAATTTTACTTTTTTACCAGCTTCCCAACTGGCTTAAATTGTATTGCTATGGTTAGCTAGCACAGTTTCTGAAATTCAAGGGTCTGCATGAAAATCTTTTGTGAATGTCATGTTCTAGAAACTTTCGCAACATTAAAAAATCGTCCCGTGAATTTCGTATTCTAGTAATTTTAGCGGGAATGTGCCTTTCTGGATGTGGATCAAAACACAAAAAACGTGAAATTTTCTTCCAGCGAAAGATTCTTCCCTGCGTTTGCTTAAACTTTTCAAATCTTTTTCTAGGTATTGGTTTACTTTATGTTGATGCTTCGATCTGGCAAATGCTTCGTGGTTCCATCATCGTTTTCACTGGGATATTTTCAGTAAGGAATTTCATTCAGAACCCTACTTAGCAATGTTTTTGTATGTTTGGTTACGCCATAAAACATGGCTTTGACAAGCAGAATCTGCCGAGTGATGATTCTAAAAACCTTGGGAACTTTTTGTGCTTGTAAGGCACTGGCCCCCTGGCCAAACGATCAAACATTGTTTGTCAAACATTTGAAATTTGCATGTCAAGCAAAATGTTTTCACGTTTGGCCACCGCATCGTAAAACATTGCTCGCCAATCTTGTAGCTTGCGTCAACCGAAAAACTTTTTCAAAAGCTTCGTGCAACGAATTGTGTTTGTTTACGCTTGTTAAGTAATGTTTTGCGACCTGGCCAAACGCTCAAGCCTTACTTGATGAGCAAATTTCAAATGTTTGATGAACAATAATTGATCGTTTATAGATGTTATTCTCATTTGCCTTAAAGATGTCTTGCATAGCAGTTGTACTGTACCAAGTTGTTTCTCTTGTTGTGTCATTTTGCCTACTGTTTTTTGCACAAATGTTTGACAAACAATGTTTCATCGTTTTGTTACCTACCGCCTTAGTTAGAGTCTTGCCAAACGATCAAACATTGTTGGTCCAACATTTCAAATTTGCTTGACAACTAATGTTTGACCGTTTGGCCACGTTCAAAAACATTGCTGTCCAATAACGATGTTATTGCTATTGCACAAGCACGAACGCCTTGTTGCAAAGAAATGTTGCAAAGTGTGGAAACGTTGCAAGTTGTTGCAGTTTGTCAAAAACATAAGAAATGCTTGAAAAGAACCCAATGTTGGAAAAGCGGCCAAACGATCAAACATTGCTTGACAAGCCAACATAAGAAAAATTTGCAGCGTGATGCTTTTGAAAAAGTTCACAAACATTTTTTTGCTTGACACACGCAAAATGTTGGACGAGCAATGTTTTTGGACGTGGCCAAACGGCCAAACATTTTGCTTGATAAGCAAATCTTAACAGAGTCAGGAAAAAATTACGGTCACACGGTCATTGACCGAAGGAAGGTCCATTAGAACAATAGAAAATATTTTACCACACCCAAAACACGCCTATTTTTCATTGTTAAGTGAGGAAGGTTTCCATGTAGGGGTGTTTTTGTCTGGAGGAAGGTTGAACACTTTCCTGGACTCTGTTAAGCCTCAACTCAGACCAAAGGTTCCTTATAAAAAGAAAACGTGTAAGACGAACTAAACATATGAGAACTAAATAACTGTTTTTCTCATCTCTTTAGATTGGGCTTGTTCTCGTTGGCCTTTCGTCAATATTAAGAAAGAATCACACTGTTTCACAATCGCATACCATATTAGGTAAAACAAAAATTTCACATAACAGCTAACATTATAATGCTGGTCTAGGCTGATGAGACATTTGGTAGTTATGGAGTTGGCCAGATCTGACGATTCGCGAAGAGCCGTACCTCCCCTGTGGCCTGTCCTAAGGCCAGGCTTATGTCGACGTAGACTTATTACATTCGTCGTAGTCTACGCTCCTCAACACTACACCACCCCGCTCCGCTCTGAGAAAACAGCTGTATATTGTTGTAGTTGTTAGAAGCTGTTTCCGAAAGAGTGGGAGGAAGGTAATAAGTCTAATGTCGACGTTGCGCACAGTCAGGACTAGTTGCCGACAGGGAATGGCCCCCCTATTGGTTTGGCCCACAAGTCAGATTTCGTAAAAAGATAACCTGCTAACTAACTAACTAACTAACAAACTAACTAACTAACTAACCAACTAACTATCTAACTAACTTACTAACTAATTAGCTAACTAACTAACTAACTAACTAGTTAACTTAACTAACTAGCTAGCTAGCTAGTTAGCTAACTAACTAACTAATTAACTAACTAACTAACTAACTAACTAACTAACTAACTAACTATTTAACTAACTAACTAACTAATTAACTAGCTAGCTAACTAACTAACTAACTAACTAACTAGCTAACGAACTAACTTACTCACCAACTAACTAACTAACTAACTAACTAACTAACTAACTAACTAACTAACTAACTAACTAACTATCTAAAAATGACCAATTCCGGGGAACAGGGTCGCACAATTCCCTATCATTCGAGTAAAGATGTATTTTAGTATTATACCCTTGAATGTCTCTAGAGGCGTTTGCTGGATTTGTAGTATTATCTTTTCGAACACAAAAACCGTCTCCATGTACATGGTACCTAACCTCCTGTAATTTCCTTTGTCTAGGTATAATATTGATAGTGGGAAGTCAAATAGTCAGTGCAACACAAATGGTCATTGAAGAAACATTTTTAAAAAAGCGAAATTTCCACCCTTTACACGTGAGTATTACCGAGTATTACATAGCTATGAACAGTTTTTGAGTTGTGCAAAACTTCACAATGGCGAAAGAAAGCGGAAGCGTCTTTGGTCATACTTAAAAGGGGCGGAATATGAATCCAGATGCGGATCGAAATGCATCAATCAAAAAGTGAAGCTGAATTGGTATTTTGAACACCAATCAACTTGCGGAATACAGCGAAAAGACTAATAGAAATAACTAAATAGTCAAATAAAATTCATTCGGACTCTTCAATTGATTTTATTTGCTATTCATATCTATGGACATAGTCAAGACCCTAGACTTATTACCTGAGTCCTGAATCTCAGTTATCGCACATGAAACCGAGACTAAGGCCCTGGCCAAACGATCAAACATTGTTGGTCCAACATTTTAAATTTGCTACACAACAAATGTTTGACGGTTTGGCCAGGTCCAGAAACATTGTTGCCCAACATTTTGGAACGACGAAGCCTTTGCTAATGCGTAAGCACGAATGTCTTGTTGTCAAGAAATTTTGCTAGGTGCCGAAATGTTGCAAGTTGTTGAAGCGTGACAATAACAAAACAAATGTTTGACAAGCAATGTTGGAAAGGCAGCCAAAAGATCAAGCATTGCTTGACAAGTAGAAGTAAGCAAAATTTATGGCGTGATGTGTTCAAAAAAGATCAGAAACATTTTTCCTTGACGCAAGCAAACAATGTTGGAAGAGCAATGTTTTTGGACTTGGTCAAAAAGTCAAACATTTTGCTTGACATTCAAATTTCAAATGTTTGACCAACAATGTTTGAACGTTTGGCCAGGGCCTAACACCAAAGTGAGATTGCTCAAACTGGTAGTTGTAGAGGGGTATGTGGGTGGTGGTGGAGCACAAACTAACGACTCTAGTAAGTCTAGTAAGACAATATAAAGTGATCTTTCCGCATCCCCTGTAATTCTATACTTGCTTAATATCTAAGATGCTTTTCCTTGCTCTTTCAGGTTGTTGGTATGGAAGGATTCTATGGAATAATTCTTATGTTAGGAGTAAGTCGCTAGTATCGTTGGATTATACCAGGACGTCACATCAAAATTACCTCGTGACTTTTTACCATGTTAATTCCATTTCATCATCATCATCATCGTCATCATCATCATCATCTCAGCCGTTTGTGCCACTGCTGGCAGATGGCCTCGACAGACTTTTCCACTCCACACGATCACTAGCTAAGTGTGTCCACGTTTTCCCAGGTTTCTCGATCTCGTCTCTCCATCTTCTTTTGGGTCTGCTTCCTTTCCTTTTTTCCTTCACTAGTCGTCCATTCTGTTGCAATTTTTGTCCATTTCCTGTTATCCATACGTGCTATATGCCCTGTCCACTGTCCTTTCACGCTACTTGTTCATTCAATGATATCCTTCACTTCCGTTCCTTCTTTAACGACACCATTTCTTATCCTGTCTCATCTGGTTATATTGAGGTTGGCTCTTTCCATGTTCCTTCGTGCAACCAATTACTTGTTTTCTTGGCTTTTTGCTTCAAGGATCCATGTTTCAGCACCAAAGGTCATTAACGGGAGAATAACCGTATCATAAATCTTTCTCTTGAGACAATTCTTAAGGCAAATCCGTTTAACATGATCAAATTTTTCTCAACCCTAGGTTGTACTTCCTACAGTTTATTTCATTCCTGGAACACAGCACCACAACAGCTACGAAAACAGTCTCGATGCTTTAAAGATGATAGGGAATAGCCCGAAATTGGCCATATTTTGTGGTAATTATCTTTCGATGTTTGATCGTTTTGCCAGGGCCTAAGCAATTTTGAACGTTTTTATACGGCAGACTAACTCATAAGTAGCTTTTCGTTTCTTTTCTCAGCTTTGTATTTGACATCCATCGCTTTGTACAACTTTTTTGGTTTAAGCGTGACCAAGTCACTAACAGGTAAGACACATTATGGCAATACATTATAATTGTAACAATACATTGCAATATCAAGCATTGTTGGAACGTTTGGCCACGTCACAAACATTGCTTGAAACATTGCTTGACCAGCAAAATAAGTAGATCTAAAGTGGACCCGATCAACTTTTGGTACCGATAGGCCTTGCGTTTACACACAATTCGTAGATCCGATCCACTTTTGGTCCGCTAACCGACCTACTCTTGGATCGCTTTGAAAAGCGTTCCAGTTTAGATCCGATGTACTTTTGCATCGTGTAAACAGGTGGATCCGATCCAAAACTGGCTCTCTTCGAAAATCTTATTATAAATTACTATAGAAATATTCAGTAACCACGCCTGCGTCAATTGCTAGACCCAAAAGTGGATCTGATCCGTGCCTCGTGTAAAGGCCTTTCCGTACCAAAACTATAACTTCTGGATCCGATCCGCTTTCTCTCGTGTAAACGTAGCCTAAGTAGCAACCATTAAGTTTCTAAAACATCTGAAATTTGCTTGTCAAAACAAAATGTTTGACCGATTGGCCACGTCGCAAAACATTGCTTTTCAACAATTTTTGCTTGTGAAAAGCAGAAAATGTTTTAGAGTTTTCATAAACATTGCTTAGCAAATTCTGCTTGTCGACGTGACCAAACGGTCAAACATTGCTTGTAAAGCAAATCTCAAATGTTTGACAAACAGCGTTTGATCGTTTGACCAGGGCCTAACCAGTGACCGTTGAGGTACAATAGATGTTGTTGTCGTCATAAACGGTATTTGTTTATTTTCAGCCGTCCACAGAACATTACTGGATGCTTGTAGAACATTGGTTGTTTGGGTCATCAGTCTATTTATTTACTACGTTGTCGATGAGGTAAACAATTTCTGCATCACTATTTTAAGGCTGCTACAGTTAGGTAGGAGTGATGCCTTAGTACGCATTCATAAAGTACAGTATGACCAGCTTCAACGCGTTTTAATTAAATACAGTTAAAAAATTCCAGTATAGTGTAACAAACTCATGATATAACATAATCTCGCTAAAAAGAACTCCACTCTTTTTTCTGTAAACAGCTATCAATAAGCAACTAGGGCTCACAAAATGTTAAGCATCTTGAAGAAGCCATAAGCAACTACACAATTAAGGCAAAATTTAGGCCAAAATCAAGGCATAAAAAGTAGTGCTTTGTATACAGAAAGAGTTTCTTTTCTGGCTTGGACTCCTCAGCAAATTTTATTGGTTAGGGCGCAGTTGCCTTTTTGCTAATTGGTATTAGAAACACAATGTCAGTCCAGATGCTTTTGTTATTTGATTTTATTTGATTAAAATTTTGCTTATATTTTGTCGCAACTACTTTGTATTTAGGCTTATTTCTGACGTATTATCGGCGCTTTTATTGGACGTCATATTGATAAATCTTTACTGTCATTATTTCACTATTTATTTCGAAATTTTTCAGACTTTTGGAGAAGAATGGAACAAGTCATACGGAATGATCCAAGGTTAATGATTTCCTTTGTTATTTGATTGACAGCTTACGATATATATTCTTTGTCCATTGTTTGTTGATAGTCAAATAATATTTGCTTTTCTTTTAAATTAACAGTTGATGGCTTCCTATTGTTATTGATTGGCACAGTGATGAACCAGCTATTCGACTTTTCATGGCTGCCATGTGCAAGGAATTATCCAACATATCCTGAGGTTAGAATTTTAGTATTTAGACTAGCCAAGGTGCCCGTTTTTTCAATTTTGAAAAAAGATAGCTCATGTAGTTTTCTTATAAAAATCTCTTAAAAAATAAAGAATCTTACAGAATGTATGGTAATATTATGGTAATTTTAGTATTTAAACTAGCCAAGTTGCCTTTTTTAAATTTTGAAACATGTAATTTTCTTATAAGAATCTTACAAAGTGTATGGTAATATTAATAGCTTACGTCTATTTTAATTTCTGATGTATCCTGAGGTAATAGTTTTAGTATTTAGACTAGCCAAGGTGCCTGTTTTTCAATTTTGAGGAAGGCAATAATACATGTTATTTTCTTGCAAGAAACTCTTAAAAAACCAAGAATCTTACAGAATATATGGTAATATTGATGGCTTACATCAATCGTACTTTCCAATGTTTTCTGAGGAGATAATTTTAGTATTTCGACTCGCAAAGTTGCCCATTTTTTTAATTTTGAGAAAAAGTGACTAGCTCTTTATAAAAACCCATACTCTAGAATGACCAAAAGTGTTAGAAATCCAGCATTTTCCTATTTGCATCACCTGGAGCTGGCAGTGTTTTCAATTTAGTTGAGAAAAAGTTAAGGTACAAGGATTTTCGTAATGTTTTGTCATAACTTTTCAGTTATTTCATATCCCTGATATTTGTCCAATTTTCGTAGATTCAAGCCCCAGATGACCTGGATGAAAGATCATCACTGTTACCAAAGAGAAGTAGTAGAACTCTTATTTCTTATGATTCCTAAGATGTTTCTTTTTAGTTAAGGATGTTATAATAACTTTAATGTAACAGAAGATTAATGCAAACATAATACAGCAAAGTATATTTAGACAATATAGTAGGCGAAACATTGCACAGTACTTGTAAATTTTAAATAAACTTTTCTTAAGTATATAATGCAATAGCATACTTTAATTATTGTTTATCATCAAAATTATCGAGTCAAATAGAAACGATTCTTGGGGATAGACCATAGTTTGCAGGCCTCTTGAAAGTATTCTTCGTAAGGATGAGCTTACTTTTCCAAGAAAGAAGTTTGTTTTGAATGAATCCATAGGGGTGAATAAAATTTTCAAAAGTGGAAATCAAGAGTTATGTCCACAAAAAATGGGTGTGCGGGATCAAACAATATATAATGAAAAGTTTAAATAAATAATGTCTACAAGGGAAAATACTAAAAATGCTAAATAAGCCAAGAATTCTGACTAGAAGTCACATGGAAGAACTGACTACCATTACTGAGAGACAATAAATACTATTTTAGGGTTGGGCTCTTGGGAAAAGTCGATTGCTAGATTCTGGGGCCAAATTTGATGGTGACAGCCTCTGTTTCTGGAATTATAAATAAAAATTGAATCTTATCACTATTAATTGAATACCTTTCTTGGTGTCAATTGAATCGCCTACTTGAGTTCATCTGGGCAGTCAGGCTGTTTGGAAGGATGAGATTGTTGAAATGCATCCAATTTTGAAAGCTCTTGCTCGATACGTGAAATTATAGGGAATCTTGACATATCAACTTTGAACCTTGGAAAAATCAGAGAAAAATTTTGATCAGCATCTGGGTGTAAATTCCACCTTAGTCTATTGTTTTGGTCTGTTTCTAATGTTTCAAATATGGTAGCTTTTAGATGAAAAAGCCTTCTTCTGAAAAAAGTACAGTATGTCAAAAATGGTTCAGCTCTTCCCCTGGCTACTGTGTCCTGAATGAAAATACTGTATGCTTTGGAACGCTTTTGTGCAACAGTCTCTTGATCACGGCACAGCATACATTTGCCGAAAAAAACAATGATACAGTAAAAAAGTAATGTCAGGAATCGGTAAAGAAAATAGAAATATTTCTACCTGTTGGCATTGTAAACTTGAGGAACCAAAAATAGATCGGGCAATGTCACCTATGAAGAAACGGAAAGCAGAATGCTTATAACATATCTCTTAAATAGTCTTTGAGTTGAGAGCTTAACCACTGCGAAGAAAAGCGCCATTGTAATGCCAGGAACGAAGGTCACATTTCCCAAAGACTTTAATGATAGGATAAAGCAAAGCAACACATTCAAACTAATATCTGTACACCGAATTTTTAGCAAAGAGAGCAACCCCTGCTTGCATTTCAAACATCAAACCAACATTGAATACGATTCTGCCATAGGAGAGTACTTAAGCTACGAAAGAAACCAGAGTATGTAAAAAACTATAGCAAGAATTCATTTCGAATAAATGGCAAAGCTAGAACATTCTTTCTTTTTTAAACACTCCGCCATTCCGCCTTGGTCAAAATGTACGAAAAATTTAGCTACCTCATCGCCAAGACAATATTTTCCTGCAGTGGCCTTCAGGGCTTGCTCCAGAGCTGAAACAAAGCAATAATAAAGCAATTAATCAAGCAAAAATAGCAAAATCCAGTCTCGGAAAACTTAAATTTGAAAAACTGAACGCCAGACTGAAATTTCAAGTCGGTCTGAAATGAGGCCTGGAGTTCAGGTCGAACTGAGTTTCATTTCGTCATCTTCCAAGTGATTACGATAAAAAGAACAGACCCAAATAGAATCTCAAGTCGAGTTCACTTGTAACTTTGCTCATTTTTAGAATGAGATTTACCACACTATCACACTAGCAATGTGTTTACTAAGCAAACTGGGCATACCTTCAAATCCGTTTTCAATAACACTTTTTCCCCATTCGAGTTTTCTTTCATCTCCAACTGCTTTTAAAACTCTCAGATTCTGAAAAAAAGACAATTTCAACATACCATCTGGGAAGGAAGGTATGGAAGAGGATGTGCAGCGACAATTCTACATGCCCATTGCCTTTCCACTTGTAATTGTCAGGATTTACACGCAGACCCTATATTATGAAGATAACAATAAGCCAGAAGCCAATGTCCTTAAAGTGCTGTGTGGTATCGCAATCTAGAATAGAGTCAGGAAAAAGTTACATTCACATAATCACTGACAGGGGACAGATCAATTAGGACAAAAGAAAATATCTCGTGCCATGCCCAAGATACGCCTGACTACCATTGTTGAAGGAGGTTTGCCGCCGTTTGCAGCTGGACGTTTTTTGTCTGGAGAAAGGTTGAACTCTTCTGAACTATTCTGAACTCTTCCACAGAGTGAGGTCTAACCCCAAGGGGGGCGGGGCGGGGGCACTCAGGACTTTAGCATGGGGGACGTCAGTCCGATATTTTTGGGTGAGTTTTTCCCTAATGCTGATATTTTTTGGTTTGCAATTTGAGAAAGGCCAAAATGATATTTTTGGGTTAAAGATCAGAAAACATTTGCGCAAGAAGAAAAAATAGAGAAAGTTTTATGATAGGCCTATTCTTGGTCGCTGAAGAACGGTTTTTAATGAATTTCCGGGTCACAAAAGTTTTTCTTTGATAGTCCCCGTATGCAAAAGTCTTGAGTACCCCCCGGGTCTAACCCAGATAGCTTATAGATCAGGAACTCAGTGAGGTCTAAGACAGCCGCAACCAAAGCGGTTCCACGTGATTACTGGACAACTTTCGCACACGATTTCGTGAAATGTGCAATTTTTGCGCGTAAATGCATGGGGTAAATATATGGATAAATTTTCCAGCCCGGTTAGCCGAGCTAGCCTTGCTTATTAACACTTTTCCATTCTTTCCTGTCAGAATTTCACCTCGCCTGACCGGGCTGGCCCGCTCTCTATCTAAACGCAAAGTGAGCAAACAAAAGATTCTTTTGTTCCCGCAGATCTCGGCCAGGTGAGATCCACGTCCTTTGATCACGGATCTCGCCTCACCGGGCTGGGTGATTGCTCATGTAAACGCAAGATTCACAAACAAAAGAATTTACAGTTGACATCCGCTATCTCGAACTCTCAAGGGAAACTGGAATTTGTTCGAGATAACGAATGTTCGAAATAACGGATGCCCCATATAAATATAAAAAACTATAGTTTTTAAGTCAGAAAAGGAACCCCTATTAACATGCAGGGTTACTGATCCCAAATTTCATCAAACAAGTCTGGTATTTTTTACATAGGAGTCAAAACATCCCAATGCTTTCATACCTACTATTGGTGAAATTGAGATAATGGCGATGCAGCACATCTCGAAAGAGAACAGCTTCACCTATTGTATACATGGGCAGCATATCACTTAGCTGCTGCCAATTCCGCTCCGCTAGGAAAACTTATACATATTTTCAGCCTGCCTCTTTATCCAGTTCAGCAGAGCATTTGGCAAAGTTCGAGATAAAGAGAAGGTTTTCCTCCATGGGAAATGGAAAATGGTTCGAGACAGCGAATGTTCGAGATAACGGGGTTCGAGATAGCGGATGATTTTTCTATACAAACCCTTATACCAAAACGAGGGGAAATGGAAAATCGTTCGAGATAGCGAATGTTCGAGATAGCGGGCAGTCGAGATAGCGGATGTCAACTGTATTGTTCTTTCAGATCTCGCTTGGCCGAGCCAGCTTGCCTAACCGGGCTGGCCCGCCTCCATGTAAACAGGCCCTAAGCTCCAGGTCGCGTGAAATGTCTTATAAGGGTCGTGATTTCGTAATTTACATACTGAGGACATAGTAGACCTTTTCAACGTAGAGAGTTATTGATACCAACTTCATATTGAGCAGTCAAAATTTAGTCTAGGTGCAAACTTTTACCATCTTAGCGCATGTGTTATTCATTTTATGATCGTTCAAAGTTTATCAGGGCTTAGACTAGTGGGGGAAAGTTTCACCCCAATACATATTTCACGGTCAAATACCTTATACAATGGAGAACTTTTGAACGCTCATAAAATCAGTGTTAAAAATGCTAAATGCTAGGACAATGAAACTTCGCACCTAGGCTAAGTTTTTTATGCTTTATATAACTTTAGCATCGAAATCCCAGTATCTTGAAGTTTTAGGAAGGAAGTGGAAATAATAACATGCAACAAATTGCAAACCTGTACAGGCTGGATATCAGCACCAATTATCAATGCCAGAGTTCTTGCTTGGCTTTTCTTAAATGGGTCTTTAGGCAGCAGTGGTGCATTTGGCCGTGTTTCATTGAGATACTCTATGATACTAAGCTAAAAATGCAAATACCAAACAGCATTCAGTTGCATTGTAAGAGTGTAAAAGGAGGCTCTTATAGTCTTACTTTAAATGCAGTATAGATAAAGAGTGCAATTGCTGTCCTCAATTATTTGAACATTTTCCAACTGCCCACTCTTATAAGGACCCCCCCCCCCGCTTATTAAGTTTTTATTAATATTGATGTTGATATTTTTTACTAAACCTACTTTGACGTTCTTGGTGTGAAATTTCACTTTGTACACTCAATTTATTGGTTAGTATATGGATTTCCTTTAGACTATAAACTCTATAGGGCCCCTCGCTTTGTGCTTCAGCAGTTTCCAGACAAAGTTTTTGTAAAAAGAAATCTGACCCCCCTGTTTATTCTGACCACCCCCTGCCAATGAAATCCTGATGGTAGTTCCAACCCCCTTGGCTATTCCAATCCCCCCAAGCAATTAGGCACCTAAGAGTATCAACATTGTTACTGATAAGTTGACACAGGGCCACCCAGTCAAAACAGGGCCCTGTAACCATGAAATCAAAGAGGGACCTTAGCCAGTTTTAGGGAAGCATATAGGAGAAATGCCATTTTAGTGGGCCCTTTTAGAGTCTGAGACCTGGATCTTCTACCCTGTCAGAACCCCCTATCAACACTTTGATTTCTTACCTTAGAGACTGATAACTATGTCTAGAGTTTTTCAACTGAAAATTCCAACCCCCAACCAATAATTAGATCCTGTCTGAATTTCCGACCCCTCCCCCCACTTACTCCAACCCCAATAACAAGTAGCTACCTCAGAAGGTGTAAAATGTACCATTTACTTACAGACTGTGTCAGTTTGTGGTCATCAATAAACAGGGTTGGAATCAAACACTGTGGATTGATTTCTTTGTAATTATCGGCAAGCTAAAAGTAACAAAAAATTTCAGTTTTACTTTGGGATTCAGTATGTCCTTCTTTAATGTGAACATAATGTTATGATAATATAATAATGTCAGTGTAATTAGGGGGCCACAAGGCTATGTTGCCTATGAAACACCGGGTTAAACCCCACCATAATTGCTATGTCACTGCTTATATGTACTATGTACTGAAGGTGTTGAATGTAGAATGTTCTTTCTATGATCTCCATCTTTTCAGGAACCTAACCAAGTCAGAGTAACAAAGTCAGACTTTAAATATGCATCACTTATTATAGAAGCAGCTGAGTAGGCAGGCATCACACATTAGAGAGGCAATAAGGGTGTGCTCAAAGGGTTCAGTTTTAAGAAAAACCAAGTTGTTCTCTATGATGTTTTAACATCACTCTTAACCTAGAAACCTATCTTGGCAATGATTAGGGGGTAACTGCCCCCCACTGTGCCCCCTCTGCTATGCCACTGTAAACAAAGATGATACCTGTTCTCCTTTGACAAGATGCACTGCTTTGTATTCATAATCAATGCCTTTCATAGCAAGGGCTAGAATGGGAAAGAATATTCATCATTAATTGAAAAAGGGCTTGGGTTGAGCATCCCCTCCAGAGCAAATATTCAACTGTTTAATGTGAAGCGATATTACACCTAGGGTTAGTCAGAAAGGAAAATGTTGGTTTTAGTTGGAAATTTTCTCACAAATTAGCATCCCTATCCAAAATCTTCTAGATTACTGGCTAGGGCTAAACAACAGGGGAAGGGGCCACTCAGGAGGAAAAATGAAGGCTAAAATAGTTAGTAAATTCTAGTGTTGTGATGTGGACCCCAGTTTACATGGGAATGGGTCTGAGTGGTTCCGTTCCCAAAAAGGTCACAATATGAAAAGGTCACAATATGCTTTTCATTTATGGGGGTATGCATGGACCCGCTCCCTTTTGGGATGGGGATCATATCTTTTTGGGCATGCTAGGTATGCTCTTGATCCATCTCTGTGTAAACGCAATGAAATCGTACCCATATTATACCCGAAAAGTATGGATTGTTTGGATCCGTATTTTTTCTCTGGTGTAATGTAACGGGTCATAGACTAGTCTATGTGGAGGGTAAAATGAAGGCACTCAGATCAGATCACATACTGCTGCCCTTGAGAAGAGCAATCATCTTTATTGCTTACCTATCCTAACTCTGAATGCCGAAGAGCTCATAAAGAAATTATGCAATATTGCCTGGAATAAAAATTTTGATGCAAAAAGTCAGAAATTTTATATAATACCATTTTATCAATTTTTGGACAACACCCACCTATTCTAACCCTCCAGGAAGACGAACTTCTGAAATATGAGTACAGCACCGGCTGAAAAATAAAAATGCATAGATAAATAACTTAATAATTATTTGTTTCCATTTCAATTGAAGATGCAAGCGAAATGACCCAGTTTCAGAAAAAGGTTAGGCCTGAACTTAGGCCATGCCCAAGTCAAGGGTTTTTCCGACCCTTCCACTTCCAGCCCAGCTGCACTTCACTTCAAAAGTTTTCCTTTCAAATTGTCTATTTTAAAATAAAGAGCATTATATGCAAATCTAAAATATTTAATCAATAAGTTGAACGAACCTTTGCCATTGTTGCAAAAATGAATGTTTTGTTTGCAAGAAAAACTAAAAAGAACAGTTAGACTAGGCCAAAATGCGAAGCCACCAAGCGACGCTGCTTTCCCGTTCTCACGGCGTCTTTGCCACGTGGTCCATAGGGCTACCAGTAACCAAATCCCCAGTAATTCCACAGGGTTACCAGTGAAAAGCGTACCAAAGGGAACCAAATTAACCCTTGCCAAATGATCAAACATTGTTTGTCAAACATCTGAAATTTGTTTGCCAAACAAAATGTTTTACCTTCTGGCCACGAGCCCTTTCTACCGTCTGGTCTGGCCATGTTTTACCAACGAGCAATGAGATACAAAGCAGTCACAAACGTTCAAAAATTGTTTGTCAAACATTTGAAATTTGTTTGCCAAACAAAATGTTTTACCGTTTGCTGGCCCTATCGCAAAACATTCCCTGTAAAACAATTTTGCTTGCCACAAGAGCGGACATTTTTTCTCAAATCTTTCCAAAACAATAAATTCTTTCTATGCAATTCTTTCTTTCGAGCAACGGTTTGGAATACGGTCAACCAGGCAAACATTTTTAAAAACCAATTTCAGATGTTTGATCAACAATGTTTGATCAATTGGCCCCTTTGGCCAGGGTCTTACGCAGCTATACAAGCTGATGTTGACCTGCAGCTTGTGCCCCCAGTCTAACATCGAAGAATGAATATCCTGGGTACTCATTTACCCAACTCGAAAGGATGGACAGCTGAGTAGACAGCATGCTTGTGGAAAGCGGTTTCGACAAGACCAACAGTCGATCATAAGCCGAACAATTTGGCCACTCGCCTACGTATATTGACGGAGATTAAACCCAGAGCCAAAGCCAATACTATGCACTAGAAAGCTACGAAAGAGTTTACATTCTGTTATATGACACAAATATTTAAAAATTAAGATTTCCATTTAGTAATATAGAAAATGCATGCTATTGTTCAAGTTTTCGTCCATACAGTGTCTGTTTGCTAGACTACGAGCGGATACAAAAGATAGAATTAAAGTACTGTAGGTTTAAAAAGAATGAAAAATGACATTTCCCGTTTTAATCTTTACACGCTTTTACAGGGGGTTTATACTGTAAATGCCATTTTCACTGTCCTCGAATATGTGCCCCCCTTCGAATGATCCCCCCTCAAACTAGCATCTCCTTTGAAGAAAAAACAATTTTATAAGCCCCCGTTTTTTATGAGTCCCTCCTTAAATACAGACAAGGGGATTTTTTTCGTTTAACTACCACCAATCTTCTAAAAAGAGGCAATTTTTCATGCAAGCGCTACGTATACAGGCTTTACTGAAATCAAGTTGTGAAATCAAACAAATGTTGGACCTAGGCCAAATGATCAAACATTGTTGGTCAAACATTTGAGATTACAAGAAATGTTTGACGGTTAGGTCTCGTCACAAAAAATTACTTGACAATGGAATAGGCCCAGCAATGTTCTTTGAAAAACTTAAAACAATTTATGCTTGTTTCAAGCAAAATGTTTGACAAGCAATGCTTTGTGATGTGCGCCTATTGGACAAACAGTGTAGTTGACAAACAAATTTTAAATTTCGATAAACAATGTTTGATCGTTTGGCCAAAGCTTTCTACTGCTCATTTTACGAAAAATATACAACTACGAGCCTCTTAGACATTGGAAGCCTCGTTACAGTTGTTATACGTTACCTTGACAATCCTCACACGCTATTTCGTCCTTTGATTTAAACAAAAGTTCATCAGATAAGTCCCTTTCGTTTCTTGTATTCATCCAAGTTGAGAGACCGTCGACTTGGCGCACCATCTCGTTGCGGTTGATTCGATTTGGCTGATAATGTCATTGGCCTTGAATCTAAAAGGAACAAACACGAGAGTAAAACCAGAACCATTTTTATTCTTGTTCTTACGGTTAATGATAATCTTAATCTTATCAGAATCTAAATATTGCCAATCTAAATCATGATCTTAGCCTTCAACTTTAACTAAAATAAATCTTAATCTTAATCTTAAACTTAACATCAATTTCAATCTTAAGCTTCATCATAAACTTGAACTGAAGCAAACTTGATCTTAACCTTAAATAAACCGTAATCGTAATCTTAATCTTAAAATTAAAACTTAAAATCAACGTAAATCTTAATCTTAAATAAATTAAACAAACTTGATCTTAACCTTAAATAAACCGTGATCTTAATCGTAATCTTACTCCTAAAATTAAAACGTAAAATCAACGTCAATCTTAATCTTAATCTTAAATAAATTAAACAAACTTGATCTTAACTTAAATAAGCCGTAATCTTATTTCATATAATCTTACTCCTAAAATTAATAAATAAAATCAATGTTAATCTGAAAATGAAACTAAACCTTAATATCAATCTTAATGTAAGTCTTAATGTTAATGTTAATCTTAGTTGAAGCTTCACGATGATACATGGCCTTTCAGCATCTAAACATCTTTTACAGAATCACTGTAAGAATCCTTTGAAATGGCTCATGCAAGACAAAGGCGAGCTACTACAAGTGAAATAACGATAGCTATAAAGCCACGACCAGCTAATTACAAATTGATAACAACGGGGCACGTACTTACCTGGTAGATCGACTTCAATTTGGACATCGAAATCATGAGCAGAGAAAAGATCTTCAGATTCTTCTTTGTCAGCTGGAGTTGAAGCGGCTGCTGCTTTGGAAGGCATCGATAAAAGTGACATTATGACCTTGAGAGAAGGAAAATGTTTACTATTTAAAAGTACCGTAATCCCTCGATTTAGAAATTCATCTCAAAGAGCAATAATTACTTGAAAATTTAGGAAGCGTTTCTACGAAAACTAAGTTTTGCATCAACTGGCAAACGATGTCTTTTGATTCACCCCATCAGGAGCTTGCACATGCACTACCAAAGGATTGTCTGGGACCAATCTGATAGGCAACTCAATGCAAAGGGGAAGTTTATTACAGCATATTTTTGTGAAGATGGAATATGAAAACTTATCCTTTTACCCACAAAAGTGTATGTACAATAACAGTAAGTACAATAACAACATTTTATTGGCTTTGAAGCTACAGTTCGCAAATAAAAACAATTTCTAAGCGGGTTCCTTTTTCGGAACACCCTGTATTTCTTCGGTGCTCCCTGATTTAGGATAGTTGTGTGAACTTTATGATGGATTGAAACCACGCTAAGATCTGTCAATATCTTACCTTTTCCTTCGTCAGTGGGCTTTCTGGTCTTTCTCCTCCCTTTAAAAAAGATTGACAGAGTTACAATTTTTTAAGAACCCTCAAGAGGGAAGCTTGTCGTTGCTTTCGGTTTGGACTCATCATGTCGACATTGCGCACAGTTATAACTAGTTGCCGACTGCTAGTCGGCGATTTTTCTGAACTAATTTATCGCACCTTGCCTGTCAAAATAAGTGCTCTGGCAACTAGTTCCTTTTTGACAGACGGCAACTTATCAGCGAACGGCAAATGTCCGGCATGTTATACCTCTGCGATTAGTTGACAACTGGTTCTCATACGTCGCAGTTGATACGAACACTCTTGTGACGGCAATCAACTGTCTCCTACAAGTTCTTACCAGTTGTTGACATGTTGACATAAGTAAGCAGTTAAAATTAGTTGGAGCAAGTTATATCGCATCTTACGTCAACATAAGCTTAATATGCCCCAGCGATGAGAAAAACGTCAACAGTTCTACAGTGTGTTCTGAAGAAAAGGAACCCGGTAAAGACACCTAATAGACCATTTCAACTAAGGGCCTCGTTTTCAAAATAATTGAAAATGAGGTCATAGAGAAATTTGGACTTCAGATTTGAATTCAGCACTTTCTTTTTAGTGTTGAGGCAAAGTTTTATGCTTCTAGTCCTTAAGATATTGATTTTATAGGTGCTAAAAGTTTGAAATTTTATAAAGGATTTGACCGTGAAAAATCGCTGGGGTGAAATTTTACACCCTCAATCATTTTACACGGTCAAATCCTTATAAATTTTCAAACTTTTAATCGCTATAGAATCAACATCGTAAGGACTAGAAGCGTTAAAATTTGCCTCAACGCTAAAAAGAAGGTGCTGAATTCGAATCTGAAGTCGAAATTTCTCTATGACCTAATTTTCAATTTTTTTGAAAACGAGGCCCTTAGTTGAAATGGTCTATGAACAACTGAAAGCCTTTGAAGACTTGCTAAGATTAGGGGCAGTGGTGATAGGGTTCAAAAGACGCTCATCAGCTACATCTCTTTGTGATGAGTACAGAAAAATTTTTGTACCAGAACGATTCAAACTTACTGTGAGTGGAGTAACCATTTTCGGTGTGGTTTTTCTTCGTGTGAATGGATCATCAGTCACTTGGTACGTCCTCATTTCTTCCTACATCGAAATAGCAAAAAGAAGGATCAACAATTGTTGTACAAAAAGCTTGCTCTAATTATGGATATTGTTTCTAAAAAAACAGTTTTAACAAGCATGACACACTTTAGAACATTGCTCAAAATCATTGCTAAGCTATTTCTGCTTTCTCGGGTAATGTTTTGTGACGTAACCAAACGGTCGAACATTGTCTGATAAAAATCTCAGACGTTTGACAAACAATGCTTGGTTTTTCAGCCAGGGTATTACGTCACAACATTACTTCGCAGAGATCACAATCTTAGCAATGTTTTTAAGACGTGACCAAACGGGCAAACATGGTGTTAAGAAAGATTTTCAAAGTTTTAAAAGACCATGTTTGATCAAACGTGTCCACATTGTCAAAGAATTTGTTTAGAAAGACTTTTAAATGTTTAATAAACAATGTTTGATCGTTTGGCCAGGCCAGGGCCTAACATGTAATTTTAAACAATTCTTAGGTCCCGACCAAACGGTCAAACACTGTCTGATAAAAATCTCAGACGTTTGACAAACAATGCTTGGTTTTTCAGCCAGGGTATTACGTCACAACATTACTTCGCAGAGATCACAATCTTAGCAATGTTTTTAAGACGTGACCAAACGGGCAAACATGGTGTTAAGAAAGATTTTCAAAGTTTTAAAAGACCATGTTTGATCAAACGTGTCCACATTGTCAAAGAATTTGTTTAGAAAGACTTTTAAATGTTTAATAAACAATGTTTGATCGTTTGGCCAGGCCAGGGCCTAACATGTAATTTTAAACAATTCTTAGGTCCCGACCAAACGGTCAAACACTGTCTGATAAAAATCTCAGACGTTTGACAAACAATGCTTGGTTTTTCAGCCAGGGTATTACGTCACAACATTACTTCGCAGAGATCACAATCTTAGCAATGTTTTTAAGACGTGACCAAACGGGCAAACATAGTGTTAAGAAAGATTTTCAAAATTTTAAAAGACCATGTTTGATCAAACGTGTCCACATTGTCAAAGATAGTGCTTAAAAAGACTTTTAAATGTTTATTAAACAATGTTTGATCGTTTGGCCAGGCCAGGGCACGACATGTGATTTTAAACAATTCTTAGGTGCTGGTCAAACGATCAAACATTGTTTGTCAAACACGTAAAACGTATTAATTTATCAGACAATGTTTGAACGCTTGGCCACTTCGCTAAACATTGCTTGACAAGTGTAAATAAGCAGAATACGTCACGCAATGTTTTTGAAAAGTTTCAAAAAACAATAGAGGTTTCCGCAAAAGATGGCGGCCGTTTCTGTCAACCCCTTGTTTTTCATAGGGTTTTACGAAGGGAATTCTGGGAATAATTTCCTTAGCTACGAATTCGACGTCTGCAGCTATGTAAATACGTAACTAAGGAAATTATTCCCAGAATTCCTTTCGAAAATCCTTAATGAAAGCAGTAGGCAAAAACGGCGGCCATCTTTTGCGGAAGCGTCTATTATGGCTTGACGCGAGAAAAAAATATTTGACGAGCATTGTTTGCCACTTTGTTGGCCAAACGTGTGAGATTTTACAAGCAATGTTTGGTCGTTTGACCAGATTAGAAACATTACTCGAAAAAAAGAATTTGTTTTGCAATGTTTCTTAAAAGCTTCAAAAACATTTTCTGTTATTGGCATACAAAAATGTTTGACGGGCATTGTTTGGCGAAGTAACCGAACGTTCAAACATATTGTTTGACGAATAAATTTAGATGTTTGACAAACAATGTTTGATCGTTTGGCCAGGGGCTAAAAAAATTTTGTTTTACGACCAAATTTCAGATTTTTGATGAGAAATGTTTGATCGACTGACCAGGGCCTACTTTATAATTTTTTTAAGCCTTAGGGACCATATACACTAGCAACTTTCTTACATTCTTCTACAGATTATACCAATTAACACCTTGATGCGCAGTGTACATGTTCGATGTTAGGAAATTTTCCTTACTTTTTTCACAAGTAAGGAACAAAGGGCCGACCAATTAAGTTAGGGATGCTCTCGAGCATCCCTTATTTTCTAATTCTTTTGTTTTCTTAATGATTCCTGTCATCACAGATTAAAATGTTAACAAACTCTGTAGACTTTAAGAAAAATTATCAAAACCGTCACAAAGGGTCCGAATAGCTGACAGGCGTTAGTTTTTCTGTGCAGAAAAGTTAGGTCGGAAACCCTTGAATTCACACTTCTTTGCTCTGCACCCTGCCGTGTAAGAAAGATTTTAAGTCGTAGTGTATATGGGCCCTTAGACTCAAAATTACATTATCATGATATATTTTGGAAGTAACTTAGGGCGCATCTACACGAGCGCTTAACCTGACCACCTAAAACCTGACCATAACAGCAGGATAGCAATGGACCAATGCTGAATTCCTGTTTTTCCGGCTTATATTTTCCAGGGACGTACAGCAGCAGGACACTTCAAATGTAATCTTTTGATGACAGCCTTCATACTGTCTGCATTCGAGATTTTTGGTTTTCTATTTCATTATTATATTTTATTTATGTTACAAAAATTGCACAAGGATTTAAGAAGACATTCAAAGTCCTTCATAAAAATGGCTGCTTTAGAGTGCTTTTAGGTGACATGTCTAAGGCTGGCATTGCCCTTCTGATTCGTTGTCGTTAGTATCGCCCTTCTGCTCCGTCAAATTTATTATGTTTGAAAAAAACTGAATTTTCAGCAAGATGAGTAT
>JACTAT010000021.1:931150-966753 GCA_014526335.1 Chrysaora quinquecirrha
ATCCAAGGAAATACGAAGCTGCCACCTTAACAGCTGGGGCAGTTGTTTATCAAAATATGCTAATACCACCGAAGCAGGCAAACTGGGTTACCACAGGGGTGTGTACTAGTGCCTGCTCAGAAGTAAGTATCTAATTCTGCCTGCTTAAATACCTTAAATAGGGCTTCTTAAATGTCTTTACACGCTGTAAATAAGAAAGTTCTAAATGACCTCTTGTGCTTAGACTTCTCTACGCGTGGCATACATGGACGTACGGGAAAGAGGGTCTGTCTGGTTCTTAAAAACCCTTTCTGATAAATAACCCCCAACACACACAAAATCAGTGGCGGAAATGCAAAATTACGACTGGTGGGGCCGACATGCCTAAATTTCCGACAATCACTGAAACATTTTTTATTTTGTGCCATTTTCAAAGGAAAATCGCCAAATTTCTGACAAAATCGGAAATCGGAAGAAATGGGGGGGGGGGGTCGAGCACAAAATGATGATAATGATGATGATGGCAAAGGTAAAATGATGACAATAATGAGAAGGAGGACCATGACGATAACAATGATCACATTGATCATCATCATCATTTTCATCATCAATATCATCATCACCATCATCGCATCACCATCATCATCATCATCATCACCATCATCATCATAATCATCATCATCATCATCAGCATCATCATCATCATCATCATCATCATCATCATCATCATCATCATCATGAAACATTTATGGCCCCTTTGGCATAAAAATTGTTTCCTTATAAGAAATTAAACTTTTTAGTAGTTATTTAAGTTCGTCTCTTTATACATAATAAACACAAATTGTATATTGATTTTTTTATTTATGTTTTATTTAAACTTCAGAAAATAAGAGGGCACATGGCACATCAAGGTGACACAATAAACATCTTTTCAAGTTTCCCGCATGCGCACACCGCTGGAAAAGCGATTCGTACGATTCTTGTCAGAAATGGAGAAGCAGTTGATGAAGTCGTTAGAGATGATAATTATGATTTCAATTTTCAGGTAAATATATGACGCACACCCGGTACAAAAGCTATATATTAGGGGAATTTTACTAAATAACTCCTACTTTAGACGGGGGGCTACTTCATGTAGCTGCTTGTGTACTATATGTTACGTTTGCCAAATCAGTACAGCCTTTAGAAGTCATCGTTCTGCTTGGAACTAATTAACAAAATAGGCTAAAATTTGCCATTTATAATTTTGAAGGCAAAGAAATCGTCTTCAGACGTGTAAGGCCTGTTCTAACAGCTTGAACCAAACACCCTGGCCGGGATATTTGCCCCTCAGGCCTGGAGGACGACCTAGATCTCTCATAAGGACTACCAAGACCAGAGCTGGAACGCTTATCTCTTAGGCCCTGAAAAAACACTCAAACATTGTTAGTCAAACATTTGAGGTTTGCTTAACACTTACAGGCAATATTTGTCCGCTTGTCCACGTCACAAAATATTGCTTGTCAAGCAAAACTAAGTTAATATTGTTGTGCAATCTTTCACAAATTCAAAAACATATTTTGCTTCACGCAAGAGAAAATCGCTTGACAAGCAATGTTTGTGACGTGGTTTTAAGGTAAAACATTTTCTTCACAGGAAAATTTCGAATGTTTGACAAACAATGTTTGATCGTTTGGCCAGGGTCTTGAAGCAAGATATTTTATTAAACTAAAAGAATTTCACATCCTTAACCGCTCTAATGTTTCTTTTTTTACTATCTGTAGCAAACCTATACGCTGGACAAAGTCATCAAGTTCAAAGCTGTGAGTATGACGGTTATGAATCCTTGCAAAAAACAAGATTTTCATTTGCTATCAGTCTAGGCCAAAATAACTGCTCCTTCCATAATCACCCTTCACAAGGAACATCCCACACACTTCTCAGAGGAAAGCCTGTGCTCGCTATTGAATTGAATTGCTGGACGCTAAAACTACTGAAGCAACTGAAGCGAGCAACAACATTTCGGTTCAAGCTGAGAGCAAGTTTGGGACTTGGAGAGCAACTCTTAAGCCTGCACGCCACTTCACATCACCATCCGATATGATTGATAATGAGATTGTTTTTGCTCACAGGGAGACGAGCTGTTCACCTACTGCACGTATGACACTTCGAAGAGAAAGTACGCAACTGTGGTACGTACATGAAGTACTATATATCTTTATCCTTCTCATCGAATACGAGAAATCATCCCAACAGCAACAAAAACCTTTGTAAGGTCCTGGCTAAACAATCAAACATTGTTTGTCAGAAATCATTTGAGGTTTGCAGTAACAAAGAAGAACGCATGTGCCCTTGAGATGACCCCATTTAGGTTTGCTTTACAAACAATGTTTGACCGCTGCTTGAAGAATGAGCTAATTTTGCCGACGATTTGAAATGGCGACAGAACATGATAAAAACTGTCGCCGCGACCGTAAAGACTAATAGTCGCACTAATGTAGCCAGCTAGGGATAGATTTTCAAATAAAATGTTCTGCGACGTGGGGAAGCACGTTCACAAAACATTGATTCGGTTTAACTTTTTGCGACTAGTTTTGGCTTATCGCCAATGTTTCAGCGTGTTGCGTGTAACCGGATTTTGCATTGGCGACGCAACGCATTGTTTTATTTCGCGCGTTTTCCTTTCCTTGTTTTTTTTCGCGCGTTGGTCGCAGCTTGTTGCCATCTCAGGATTTCTCAGAACAGGACGGGTGTGTCTCGTCGCCAGAAAAGTGAAAAATCGCAAATGTAGCCACTTCTGTGAAGTAGTAGAAACTTCGATGAAATAAGGGTATAATTTCGTTTGTTTAAATTTTGCAAGAGCTACATGAGACTATGATTTGTTTCCTTTCTCGTTTCTACAGGGTGGACTGGGCACTAATGACGAAATGTGCCTAAATTTCTTGATGTATTACCCTCGCGTCAACTTGACAGATTGTAAAAGCATGGAGCATTTGACATACGACTATTTCACAAAATTTTATGCAAAACCAAAATGGACACCACGGTGAGACTGGAAATTCGTTGTATAATGTATTCTTTCTCTGGGGTTCTCATTAACTTTAATAACAGGGGTCCGTGCCAATTCTTGGGGACAAATCATGCACCCTAATTATGCATTTTACGTACTCGTCTCAGTTTCCGTTTAGCTTGGTGACTTACTGACAGCACGAAAAAGAGATACGACTCGAACTGAGGTTAAAAATTGACTAATAAGAAAATAAGGAGTTACAATACATATTCAAGTGCAAACGAAGCAGAAAGGTGGTGTGGCCGAGTAATCAAGGCGTTCGGCTCATGATCGTAAGGTCGTGGGTTCGAATCTTGTCCAGACCACTTTCCACAAGCCTACAGTCAACCCAGCTGTCCATCTTTCCGAGGTCTGTAAATGAGTACCCAGTGTATTCGTTCTAGAATATCAGTCTGGGGGCACAAGCCATAGGTCCACATCAGCTGTATAGCTGCCATAACCCCTGACCTGCGTTAACAAATAACGATTGGTTCCTTGCCAAAGATTATATGCGTAATTAGAGTGGATGATTAGTTCTACTACAATTGAATGGGGCAGAGACATAGACCCCCAATATGACTGAGTATTTGTCTCAACATATTTTGTCCACGATTGCAGATCTTAAATTAAAACGTAAAAACTCTTTTTGATTCGGTGCTTATTCCTTTAACAGTTACAACAAATCGCTACCATCAACATGGCCGAGAAATGATTGGAATGGCACAGAATGGAACTCAACAATGGTCAATCAACTAAAACAAGTTCTCAATTATAGTGGACAATATGCAATATATGAGCAATGTTTGGGAATTGGTGGATATGAATATGTAAGTGCTTGATTATGCATCATTGATTAGTGATTCAATTGTCATTATGATCATCATCATCATCATTATCATCATCATCAACTATCAACATCACCATCATCGTTAACATGATCATGATCATGATCATGATCGTAATCAACAACATCGTCATCACCATCATCATCAATACCATCATCACCACCACCATCATCATCATCATCATCAACATCATCATCATCATCACCGTCGTCATCATGATCATCATCATTATAATCATCATTGTAATCATGATCATGATCATCAGGATCACCAACATTATCATCATCAACATCATCATTATCATCATCATAATCATTATTATCATGATCATGATGATCATCATCATCATCGTCGTCATCATCATAATCATTTTTATCATCATTGTCATCATGATCTTCATCATTATTGTCATCACCATCAAAATCATGATCATGATCATCAGGATCACCATCATCATCATCATCATCATAATCATCTTCATCATCATCATCATCATCATTATAATCATGATCATAACAATCATCATGATCACAAGGATCACCAAGATCATCATCTATCATTTTTTTCTAGAAACTTCCAGCAATCCAAAGTAGACCAATGGTAACGAAAGCATTACCACCACGTCCAGATGAATGCGTTGGAAAGAAGCCTGTAGGCGGTGATCATGCAGTTCATCCCAGCATTTCCTTTATCTTCCTCATTTTTGCTACCTTGTACATGCTTAATTATTTTACATAAACAGTGGCTGGTTAAACAGCAAAGCATTTCACTCCTCAAAACCGAGCACTTTTTTTATTCGTTTTACGATTCGTGTAGTTAATCTTGATACGTTTTTAATGCGTGCTTGAATTTTTTATCACTGTAATCCTTTATTGGTAGTGCAAAGTGGAGAAGTAAATCGCTTGTTTTCGCTCTTCACGTCAAATTTATCAAAAAATCGCCAAGGCCTAGTTCAGACATTTTGCGAGAGTTGCTCGGGCACTGCAGTAGCATAGCCCTGTACAATGTATGTGCAGTACCGCGGGGAATATTCAGCACCGTGGAGGCATAACATGAGTCATGTGGGGAAGCATCTGCATCTCTGAATACCGTGGGGCATCATTACAGTGGGGGTATACCACGAGCAGCTTGATGTCTGGACCAAGCCGTGATTTTCGCTAAGCTGAAATCTTGTCGAGGCACATTTCACCGTGCGGACGGCTCTACACTACACTAGCAAGTCGTTGATTCAGACATCGGAGTCACTCCCGTTGAACTTGTCAAGTGCGCACTTGATTGCCAAACCAAAGCCCGGCTTTTCGTTAGCAAGCCCTAGTTTGGTGAGGCCGATAGAATACAGAGAAAATGGGCACGACACCGGAATCGATCGTCGTGCCAAGTATCGAGCCTGAGCCATGCCCGACACGACTCCAGCTGACGTCGGAACTAGACCTAACTCTCAGCACTGACTATTATATAATCAAAGCCAGCAGTGGCTTTTAATTCACTTTGTTGTATGCAGTATAGTCTTAACCCCATATATCTTAACCGCAGTTAAAATTTACTCTCGTATAATGTACTTTCAGTAATTTGCTATTTAATTGAATAACAATAACATGACGCCAAACAAATTGCTATGTTTTGTTTTGGTGTCCAACATTTCAAATCAGTTTCTATACAAAAGACTTGTGTGGGATACTGTGTATCATATTCGTCAACCCGTCAACCCAAGCATATGTGAGAACTTCGAAGTTTTCTCAAACTTGAGTCATC
Source organism: Chrysaora quinquecirrha (assembly GCA_014526335.1). NCBI lineage: Eukaryota > Metazoa > Cnidaria > Scyphozoa > Semaeostomeae > Pelagiidae > Chrysaora > Chrysaora quinquecirrha. Next base: position 936,755 of record JACTAT010000021.1, read on the forward strand.
ATAATCATAGTACACTGTGTATCATATTTTTCAGCCCGTCAACCCGTCAACCCAAACATATGTGAGAACTTCGAAGTTTTCTCAAACTTGAGTCATCATAATCATAGTACACTGTGTATCATATTTGTCAGCCCGTCAACCCGTCAACCCAAGCATATGTGAGAACTTCGAAGTTTTCTCAAACTTGAGTCATCATAATCATAGTACACTGTGTATCATATTTGTCAGCCCGTCAACCCGTCAACCCAAGCATATCTGAGAATTTCGAAGATTTCTCAATCCCTAATTATCATAATCATAATACACTGTGTATCATATTCGTCAACCCGTCAACCCAGGCATATAGGTGAGAATTTCTGGTCGTCAGCTTTAAGTGCCATACTTATACAATTTATGATTCTAGCGGTCTTTTCTTATTAGGTCAGTATGATCATGGAGTATACTGATCTGGTCCTTTGATCATGGAGTATACTTATCTGGTCCTTTGATCTTATGTTCTTATGCCATTGGTGTGAGAATTTGAGATGTATGCTCAACCAATCTTATGTATTTTGAGAATTATGTGCAGTTAAATCATATATGTAATGATTTCAGGAGTTCTGTGATTGTAACATGAAGTCGTTACCCTTGTGGGTATTACCCTTGTGTATCGAGTCTAGCAAGACACGCAGGACCGCGCAGGACAGGGTTTCATGGTATTCCTTCTTCACTACGAGGTTTAAAAAATTCACTCCAATCGTCGTTTTATTCACGTCAATTGTTATTCCGCTTAGCAATAAGTTATCATGCAAGTATTTCCGTCTTTTTAGATATATGTTGTGTACTGTATGGCTGCTATAGATCATCGAGTTTAATTCTTTTGGAGTTCTGCAGAACTTCGGAATTGCAAAGAAAAGCGAATAAATCTTTGGACCTGCCTAAAAATGTTTTAGGACTAAAAACTCGAGTACAAACGTTAAAGGTGGAAAATATATACCTACAATCATCGCCAAAAATATTGGGGACACTATGTTATAAGTATGTTTTACCTAAAAACCCGGTTCCATTATAACATATTTGGGTAATTTGACCCCCTTTCCCCCTGACTCAATTTTTGGGACCTGTTGTCACTCTAGCTTATGCTGCACTCTAAAGGTGCGAAGAAAAAATGTTTATGCATGCCTAAAAATGTTTTCGCCTTTCTTTGCAGTCTTGAAGTGATTTCCAGTATAGACTTACAAGCATTAATTTACTAGCTAACCCAATCTAGAGTTGCTTTTTCATAAGATATTTGAAAACATTGTATCTGATCACCTTCCTTTATGTCCGTAAACTTTTCAAAAGCAATACCACATTCTGTCTCTTTCTTAGCAATTGTAATGTCCTGTTTGCCATGTTTGAACGAGCTCAAAGGACCTAAAAAGTGGTTTTTACACCTTGAGACTTCCTCTCAATTTACGAATATCAAAAAGAATTCCAAGCTCAATATCACCCCGGGTAATGTATGTGCAGTACAGGAGAGGGTTTGTAGTACAGTGGAGGTTATTCAGTACAGTGGAGGGATATCATCGGTACAGTGGAACGATATCATCAGTACGGTGGAGAGTTTTTAGTACTGACTGTACTGTACTGATGATATCCCTCCATAGTACTGAATATCGTCCACTGTACTGATGATATCCCTCCACTGTACTGATGATATCCTTGAACTGTACTGAACGTCTTCCACTGTACTGATGATATCCCTCCACAGTACTGAATATCCTCCACTGTACTGATGATATCCCTCGACTGTACTGATGATATCCATCCACTGTGCTGAATATCCTCCACCGTAATGATGATATCCCTCCACCATACTAATGTTACCCCTCCACTGTACCGAATATCCTCCACTGTACTGCACACCCTCCACTGTACTGCACATACATCACCCAGGTGTGAAAATCGAATAGAGCACAAAAGGGACGAGCCCTGGGATAAGATGTAATTTGACGTTTGACATTCAAGTTTGACAAACGTTCTACAATGCCCGCCAAAAGCATTATTCAACCACCCTTGACTTAAGTATGATTTTTTCGTATAATTTGCAGATGATCTAGCATTTGCAAGACTCTTCCTCCCACTTAGACAATGTTGATATAGGAAACAAATATCCTAGGCATCGCGCAAACTAGAAACTAGTCGAAAACCTTTTTTCCAGACCAACATTGTTACCCTTCAATTCCAAGTAAACGCTATTAATTTCGGACAATTTTCCCTATCCCGAGCTTATTAGGACCCCTCGTTCATTATTTCCCAGATTTCAACCTCAGTCAGATTTTTTCTTGTCAAGAAGATCCCAGTGACAACTTTATTCTTCGTTTCTATGCAAGATATCATTATATCTAACGAGTAAAAAACTGCCTGTTTATTCCTTTTTTTAGAAGTATTGTCGGGAATTAGATACTGTTAACCGCGACAATAAACTCACGCGTAGAATAAACCTCTCAGAAATAATACTTTTGAGCGTATATAGTCTCAGCGAAGTTAATTCACTACTCACAATTCTCTGTGTTCACAACTCACAACTTAACAACTACTACGCATTCTACCGTTGTTTGCTTATATACTATTTGTAACGAATGTTCTAGTAAGATAATTACGTAAAAGTCATCATTACAATCTAGCTATTTTTAGTACCCTAGAAAGTTCTCGTAAAGTCCATTAGTTTCTAGAAGCTGAATCATTCTGAGGCTAATTTCGAAAGCGAGGCTACAAGGTTACAATTATTATTAGGCCTAAATGGCGATCTACAAATACGCGATGGCTGATTATGCTGAAAATCAAAGGATTAAAGCTAAGTTACTAATGTTTTCTAGATTGTTCGCATGCCTTGAATGTTCTGGAATCTTCTCGAATTCTCGACACACTCCCCCTATTTGTTCTCGCAGAGAGCAAATATTGATTACGCTGTAAATGTAGTTATATTTCATCTTCTTCTTCTGCTATCACCCTAGTGATCTCCCTAGCGTCCATTGCAGCTCTTCTCTTCGGGCGAAACTCGGTAGCGGTTGGATTTAACTGCCCGTCTTTCCGTTCTGGCTCTATGTCACAGGATAACTCTAGCGGATACAACAGTTGAATTGCGCGCTCCAAATAAGATTTCCCGGTCCTGATTTTCGCTCCTCTGATGACCTTGTCTTTCCCTTCTATCAGTCCATCAACAATGCCTAAGTTCCACTTTCCTCTGTTCCTTTCATCGTTCTTTATAACTACTACATCACCGATCTTGATCGTTGGCAATTTGGACTTGTATTTCAGGTTGTGTCTTTCTCGTAAAGCTCTGATGTATTCTCTTGTCCATCTAGACCAAAGCACGTCCTTGCACCTCCGAAGATATTTTGCACGCTTTCTCATGTCTTGATCCTCTATGTCCTCGACCTCTCCTTCTGGAATTGTGTTTGGTAAACCAAACTGAAGTGAATTTGGAGTAAGTATTGGAAGTTGAACGTCGTCCTCAACATAACTTAATGGTCGGTTGTTAAGTGCCACTTCAATATCCAAGATGATCTCTTCTAGCTCGTTCCATTTGAGATTGGCACTTCCTATTGTTTTGTACAGGGATTGCTTCACTAGACCAATCAGTCTTTCAAACTGGCCTCCCCACCAGGGAGCCCTGCTTAGATTAAACTGCCATGCGATGTTATCGTGTGCCAACAGGTTGCTGACTCGCTCTTCCTTCATGATTTTATGTAACCATTTTGATGCCGCAACAAATGTTCTCCCGTTATCGGAGTAGATTTTCTCTGGGCGACCTTTCCGTGCTACGAATCGCTTGAAGCTCTTGACGAACTCTGGCAGACTTTGGTCGGGCAACATCTCAAGGTAAATCGCTCTCGTTAAACTGCATGAAAATAGTAGAATGTAAGCCTTACCCAGCTGGTTAGCTTTCCTTTTATACTTCAGCGGTCCTGCATAGTCTAATCCGATCACTTGAAACGGCATGTTTCCTTCGGTTCTATCAACTGGTAGTTGTCCTGCAGGTGGCGCATTGAAAGCTACTGCTTGAAATCGTTTGCATCCATTGCAACTTCGTATCACTCGTTTTGTCAGCTGCCTCAGTCGAGGAATCCAGTATTTACGGCGTACTTCTGTCATTGTCAGTCCAACTCCCCCATGAAGAGTCCTTAAATGGGCATCCATTACAAACTTCTCACTGTAAAGTCTATTCGACGGCAGGTACACAGGATAAAACCCTTGAATTCTCCCTTGACATTCATAGATCCCATTGCTGTTTTGCTTTAGGTTCAGCCTTAGACAGTCTTGTTTGAAGAATTCTGTGTCAGCGACAGCTCTCTGCTCCTTTCTCACCCAGAACCGTATCTGCTTCTCTGTCTCGTCTGTTGTCAGTGGTCCTCGAATTCTCTCAGATCTCTGCACCTTGCAGTTATTCAGAAATCGTGAAATCCAGGCACAGATGCGTATCGTTTTCCAAAAGCTGTGCTTCTCGAGGAGCTTGACGATTAGATCTTCTCTATCTATGCTTGTTGCCAGAACCTGTTTAGTTAGCTTAGCTTCTGCTTCAGTATCTATATTTGGCTCTGTTTTTATGTCGTCTGGCCATTGCTCAATTGCTGATAACCAATGAGGTCCAATCCACCAGGTTTCTCCTAACTTCGATGATACTGCTCCTCTGCTAGCTACATCAGCAGGATTCTCTTCTGTTGGAACGTGACGCCATTGGATAAAACTTTTCTCTTGAATCTTTCTTACTCTATTCGCCACGAATTGCTTGTAATTGCCGCTCCCTCTGATCCAATGTAGTGCTACTGAACTGTCAAGCCAGCCGGTTACTTTTCCGAATGGCAGTCCTTCCAACGCATCCTTGACATTCTCTACCAGATTCGCCGCCATATGAGCAGAAACGAGTTCAAGTCTTGGAATCGTCAATCCTTTCTTTGCTAAACGAGATCTTGCAGCAACAAGTCCCTGACTTAGTCCTGACTTTTGATGCACAACTGCATAGACGACTGCTGCGGTTCCTGTTCCACTCGTGTCACCAAATACGTGCAAATCAATTGCTTCGATCTGCTCCTGATAGGCTACAATGCTGCGTGGCACTTCAACCTCTGACGGTAAAGTCTTCAGGAACGTCTTCCACTGTTTATGTATGAAGTCTGGAACCTCTTTATCCCATGGTATGTTTTCGTCGCATATAGCTCGGTAGACCTTTTTCCCATTCAATGTTATTGGTGACGCTAGACCAAGTGGGTCAAAAATTGAAGCAAGAAATCGCAAAATACCTCGTTTTGTGCCATCCTCTTTCTCTTGTGGAAACATGACTTTCAGGGTATCACTCGTCTTGTTCCAAGTTAAACCCAGTATCCTTGTTTCGTTGGGCTTTGCTCCAAGTTGTTGTTTAGCATAAGTATTCTCTGCATCTGGATCAACATCTTCACCTTCTAACTCTGGGATGTTTGAGTGCCATTTATGCAGCTTGAACTGTGCCTTCCCAAAAATTTCCACTGCACTGTCTTTCAGATGATGAACTTCTTGAATGCTGTTTGCACCAGTGATTATGTCATCAACATAAAGCGACTTCGATATTTCCTTGACTTCTTCTGGATACTCAGATTCGTAGCTCTTTAGATGTTCTTCAATGGTGCCTCCCAAAATGAATGGACTTTGGACAAGGCCGAATAATGCCCTCGTAAAACGGTAAACTTCAACTTGTGACGGGTTTTTGTTCTTTATCCAGTGAAATCTTAAGGCGTCCCTGTCCTCCTCTCTAATCCTCACCTGCAGAAAAGCCTTCTCCAGATCTCCCGTCAGCGCAACTGGCTTGAACCGGTTTCGCACCAAGACGCTCCACATGAGGTTTTGCAGCGGAGGTCCTATCTCTAAGCAGTCATTCAGTGATGGAGTATTTTCACTTGCTCTTGCTGATGCGTCGTAAACGATTCGTGTTTTGTACTCTCTGCAAGCTCTCTCACAACTGGTTTGTGTGGTATATAGAATTCTTGGCCCTTTGATTCTGATGGCGCTTTCTCAATGATTCCCTCTTCCAATTGTTTTTGAATGATTTGATCGTATTCTGCAAGCAGTGCTGGATCTCTTTAAGTCTTCTCACCAGGCTTGAAAGTCTTCCCAAGCTTCCATTTTGATTGTTTTGAAGTTGAGGGTGCCCTACTTTCCACAACAGTCCTGTCTCATACCAGCCTTCAGGACTCCGGACCAGCTGAGCTTTGAATTCATCGTAAACTGACATCTGGTCTCCAGTTGGTCTGTCTTTTAGCCCTAAAACGTCCAGGCTGCACAGCTTCTCGTAGTCTGCTGCAGAGGATTGAGTTAAGTAGACGTTGTCCAGGTTTGACTCTGCGCCAGGTGACATCAGTGCCCATCCCAATGCTGTCTGCTCTGCAACTGGTTCTCCAGGCTGTCCTACTCTTGGGCTCGCGTTCATCTTGATCTTCGAATATTCGCTTGCTCCTAAGATCATATGTATTGGCAGCTCGGGCTTGGTATCAGTATCATCCATTTCGACCCCTTCTAAGTGTTTGTGTGCTCTAATCAATTGCTTATAGTTGGGGTTTGATAGAGATAATAAAACAGGCTTGTCAACTTTGCTCACATTAATGCTCAGCTGAAAATTCTCTTTGAGACTTGAAACTGTGACTGCATAAATATCCATTCTCTTGCTCGTGGAATGCATCATCATGTCGATTTGTCTGTGTTCTCTCCGAGTAGGTCCCTTGTTAAGTTTTTCACTAAGTGTTGCCGAGATATAAGAGCTTCCTGCACCAGTATCTAGTAGTGCTCTGCATTTTATTCCATCCACTTTTACTACAACAACTGGGTAAATTACAGCTCCCTCTCCTGTTGTTACCAGGACTTGATTCGCTCCTTTGTCGCAGATTGAGGTGTGGTGTCTGCCTTTACACTTTTGACAGTCGGCTTTACTGCGGCATTCAGATGCTCTGTGCTTGGTACCAGTGCAGTTGAAACAAAGTCTTTTGGAACTAAGTATCTTTCTCCTCTCAGCTACATCTGTTACATTGTCACATTCACTGGATTTGTGATTGCTCGCCTCACAGTAGACACAACCTCGCAGCTTCCATTCTTGCTGTTTCACTTGAAGCACTTTATCTCTTCTTTGTACTTTGAATCCCTTGTCATTAGTTATTGCATCATGTCTGCTCTCATTTAGTGGAATCGGATTTCGTTCACACCATTTACGAAGGGCCTCGACTAGTTGACTAAACCCCCACTCTTGCCAATCATCATCCATTCTGACTAAATCAGCTCTAATGCCTGGTAATTTGTCCAATGTCAAGCGTACGTAACCAGTTACTTCTCTCAACTTCCCCATGGTTTCTAAAACTTGCACGTTTGTAACCAACTTCTCGTAAAATTCGTGGACCTTGGCAGGGCTTGTTCCGTGAATTGATGGTAAATTCAGCAGGTTTTGGATGTGGGCATTGGCGACTTCACTTGGCTTCCCGTATCTAGTTTTCAGGATTTGTTTAGCACGCTCATAACCCTCGGTCGTGAATGGTAGTCCATCAATTGTCAGACGTACTTTTGGTATCAGCAGCTCCTTCAGGTATGAAAATTTTGCCACTTGTCCAATTTCCGCATGGTCAATTTCAGCTTCAAATTGGCTCCAAAACCTTTGCCAATCAATGTGCGTCCCTTGAAACTTTGTGATGATCAGCTTCGGTAGTTTGGCTTTTGGTGTACGATCTTTGTGCAACTGTAATTTCTCTCGTTCTTCCTCCAATCTTCTGTCGAACTCTCTCTTTATTTTCAGCTTCTCTTCTTCGAGTCTGAGGTCCTCTTCGAGCTGGCGTCGTCTTCTCAGTTCTACGATCTCTTCCTCTCGTTGTCTCTCCTCCCCCAGTGCCCTTTCTTTCAAGGCTGCTATTTTTTCTTGAACCTCACCAACCGTTTCTTCGTATAGAGCGATATTTTCGTCTATCCCTTGACTCCAATCTCTGACTTCTTCGAGATCTTTTCCACTCGCGATTTTCAGTTTCTGCATTTGAACTTTCAGATCTTCAACCTCCTCTAATTGATTCTCGATTGTCTTCAAATGACGCTGCAAAGGCTTCATCGCGTTCTTGCTCAAAATCGTTCCTGTATTTTGTTGAGTGTACTTTAGCATTTGAATTGCTGCATTGATTTTCTCCTGTACTGTTTCCGCTGTCTCCATGTTTCTTCTCTCCTTGAATAAAGTTTGTTTCTCTTGATGTATATCTTCGATGTTACTTTGTTAACGATTCTCCCATCTGGGGTGCCACTTTGTCGGGAATTAGATACTGTTAACCGCGACAATAAACTCACGCGTAGAATAAACCTCTCAGAAATAATACTTTTGAGCGTATATAGTCTCAGCGAAGTTAATTCACTACTCACAATTCTCTGTGTTCACAACTCACAACTTAACAACTACTACGCATTCTACCGTTGTTTGCTTATATACTATTTGTAACGAATGTTCTAGTAAGATAATTACGTAAAAGTCATCATTACAATCTAGCTAATTTTAGTACCCTAGAAAGTTCTCGTAAAGTCCATTAGTTTCTAGAAGCTGAATCATTCTGAGGCTAATTTCGAAAGCGAGGCTACAAGGTTACAATTATTATTAGGCCTAAATGGCGATCTACAAATACGCGATGGCTGATTATGCTGAAAATCAAAGGATTAAAGCTAAGTTACTAATGTTTTCTAGATTGTTCGCATGCCTTGAATGTTCTGGAATCTTCTCGAATTCTCGACATACCAGGATCGAGAATTCGTTAGATCACTTGCTACTTAGATCCTAGTGAATGGTGCTACAGACATCATTTCATCATCATCTTCGATAAGTAAACAAAGAAAACATCCAGCACTCAGTTTCAAGCCGAGGTCTCGTTAGCTCATCTACTCCACTCCTGAGATCCTAGCGACTGGTGCTACTAAAACACCTTTTCATCCTTACCAATGCGATTTGTAAACAAACAAAAACAAAACATTACAAAACACATACCTTGATGAAGGACCTCCTCATCCCTGCAAACTCTCCATAATATATCTTTACCAGAACTCAATGTTCCTTTCTTTACTCGACAACCAGCAACATAAGCTTTCCGCTGTCCAGTTAGTTGAAAGATTTTTAAGACGTTTGCTTCGCCCAGGATCGTTTCAACTGCGATTTGAGGCAATTTTGAGCAGAGTTCATCCTGAAATTGAGTTACGAAGGAGGTTCATTAGGATGTTTCTGAGTTGCACAGAACTGATGATGATGATGATGATGGCAATGATAAAGATAATGATGATGATGATAAGGAAGATAAGGTTGATGTTTTGGATGATGATGAAGGTGATGATGATGATGGCAATGAAAAAGAGGATAATGATGGTGATAATGATGGTGATGATAATGAAAAGGATAATGTTGATGATGATGATTATGATGGTGATGGCAATGATTATGATGATGATGATGATGATGATGATTTTGATGACGATCGCAATTATGGTGAATATGTTGATTGTGATGATATTGATGACTGTGATAATAATGACAAGATGAGGATGTCAATTTGAATGAAAATTAAGAAACTTTTAGAGTTGTGAGTTATTTATAAAAAATAATATATAGTTCATCAACAAAAAAGTAAACGAAATTTACCTGAATATCGTCAATGAGTTTGTAAATAACGTTGAAGTTTTTAACTGCGACAGAAAGACGTTTTGATAAGAGTTCCATATCTTTGCTCGCATTGACATTGAAGCCATACACAACACCTTGAATGTAAATAAAAATGAATTAAATATGTATGGCGCTGAAGAAGGCTCAACAAAACCGAAACACAAAAATCAAACGGGAGGAGAGACTTGGACTGTATGACTTGGAGAGTTACTCGACGATTTCGACCCCGTTTACACGAGCAGAAATGGATCGTATCTAAAGTGGATGCGATCTTATTTTTGGTACGGATAGGCTTTGCGTTAACACACACTTCCTAGATCCGATTCACTTTTGGTACACGAACCGAACTACTTTTGGATCGCTTTGAAAAGCGTTCCAGTTTAGATCCGATCTACTTTGATAAGAATAGGCCTTGCGTTTACACAGTTTCGTAGATTCGATCCATTTCTGGTCCGCGAAACGACCTACTTTTGGATCGCTTTGAAAACAACCTGCTTTTGCATGGTGTAAACAGGTGGATCCGATCCAAAACTGGCTCTCTTCTAAAATATTATTATAAATGACTATATAAATATTCAGTAACCACGCATTCGACATACACGCAGATTTTTTATAAGCAACTTCGCTCAGGCCTAGATTAAAAAGTTGCTTATTTTGGGACCTCTTATGGCCATCTTTTAGTAGCAAAAGTTTCTTAGTAGTTGCTTAATTTCAACTGTATATTTTTCCCCAAGAACATTTTAGAGGCCAGAAAAACAGCAAACATTGCACATAGATTGACTGGAATCATTTCTCCCTGCTGATATAATTACCCCTGTTACCATATAGAGACTTTGTATTGAAAGTTAAACGAAAACCCTCCAATGAAATGCTTCACATAAAGAGCAACATTACATTTACATGCTAGTTTTGTTGGCAAATGAATGGAAATAGCTTTTATGTTGATCTATCCTCGATTGCTCGCAGTGATATAAATTATTTAAAATTTAAAATGTTGCTTAGGTTTTTTTTCTGTAGTACTATACGTTGCTGAAAATATTAGGCCTTCTACATCTTGGTTGCTTATAAGTGGTTGCTTATAAAAAACTGCGTGTATTTTCGTTTTCTTTTGCATCTTCATTGCCTCTAGAAGCTGCCTTCTGTCGCAGTTTAACACGTAATGGAACTTTTCTTCTTCCTTCTAGTTTTTCTGGTTTTGAAACTTGTTTCTGTTCGTCTGTTTTCTGATTTTCTTTGAATTCTTCTTCAAGTTGTTTTTTCTCCTTTAGCTCATTAATTCTTATCAATGTTTTAGCAGTTTCCTAAGTGTATAGGGTATAGATATTAAAAATTTTGTATGGCAGCAAAAACAGACCGACATCGAGCAGAAAAAACAGGCAAAGCCAGAATAAACATGACCTGAGGCCCTTGTCAAACGATCAAACATTGATGGTCAAACATTTGCAGTTTGCTTTTCAAGTAATGTTTGACCGTTTGGCCACGTCGTAAACATTGCTTGACAACCAAAATGATTTAAATTTGTCGCCCAATGATTTTGAAAAACTTGCAAAAACATTTTCTGCTTGACACAAGCTAAAAAATGTTTGACAAGCAATGTTTTTAGAGTGGCCAACCGGAAGAACGTTTGTTTGACAAGCATGTCTAAGATGTTTGACGAAAAATGTTTGATCGTTTAGCCAGGGCATAAAACAGAGCAAGGCAAAATCGAGCCAAGATTGGCCAAGCGAAGAAAAGCCAATGGAAGCCAGACCAAGCCAAGGTGGACAAAATATAACATGCCGATCCAAGCCAAGTTGAGTAAACAAAACCAAGCCAAGCCAAGGAAAGCCAATACAAGCAAACCTAAGCTAAACGAAGCCAACCATAGCCATGCCAATCCAAGCCAAACCACAAAAAGCCAAGCTGATCTGAACTAATTCAAGCAGAGCCGATTAAAACTTAGCCATGATCAGATAAGATCAGACTAAATAAAATTAGCTATATAAGGTCGGATCAGATTACTCTAGGATCCAGTCAGACAAGATAAGATCAGACATATCCAATCAGGCAAGACCAGATCAAGTCACACCAGAGCAGATAGGATCGGATAAGAACAAACCTAGATAGGAATGATAGGATCAGATCAGACTAGACCAGATCAAATAATGCAAAGTCAGCTTAGATCAGTCTAGACCAGGCACGATCCAATCAGACAAGATTAGATTAGACCAGACCAGACCAAATCAGATCAGATCAGACCAGAGCAGATCAGATCAGATTAAATCAGATCAGATCAGATCAGATCTGACCAAACCAGACCAGACAAGACCAGACCGGATCAGACCAGGCAGAACTAGACCAGACCATACCAGGACAAAAATACAAGGTTACAGCAGACTTACTTAGCCAGACCAGACAAGAATGACCAGATTAGGTCAGACCAAACAAGAAAAGACCAGACCATATCAAAGACAAAGCCATAAATCGACAGATCAATGAGGGCCTTAAATTCTGTAGTATCAAGAATAATATCTAGGTCAATACAGGGTATTTGAAAGACACTTTACCTCTGAATCAACTGCCAATACTTGATCACCTAGAACTGGCAAACTTCTCCATCCTAATACCTGTACTGGCATTGAAGGTGATGCTTCACTGACTACTTTGCCTGCATCGTTGAACATCTGTCTCACCTGAATAAAATCGAAATATAGCTGGATAACAAATTTGAGAAGAGCATGGAACACAGCAATAGTCTTTGAGTTGTACAAAACTTCAAAATTGCGATGAATAGCGGAATCATTTTCGGGCATACTTAAAAGCTTTTTTCGTCTGACACTCCTCAGAGTATGAACGTCAGAAACAGACCGAAACAATAGACTAAGACGGAATTTATACCCAGATGCGGCTCGAAATTCACCAATCAGAAAGAACGAAAAGCTGAATTGGCATTGTGTTTTAAACACCAATCAGCTGGTCGGATACAGCGGGAGGACCAATGAATTATTTGAAGAGTCCAAGTGAGAAAACGAACTCTTTCTGTCTACACAGAACCGGCCTTTTGATTTTGATGTAGACAGATTCCAAAACCCCTAAGTGAAACAAAGATCTTGCTTTGCCAATGATTCTGAAAAATCCTCGCTGTAATTTTCCGCACAAATCGGGTTATCGAGTAGATGTTGTCCTATGGCAGAATCATGTTTAAGACTAGGTTGTTGTTTAGACCCACGGGGTGGTTGCTCTCTTTGCCGAAAATTATGCAGACGAATGTTAGTAGGGACATGCTGCTTTATCCTATCACCTAATCTCTGGGAAGTACGACATACGTACCTGGCATCACACCCGCACGAGAATTCATAAATGACCAAACTTTTTTGTGTGGTAGGTACGCAATCCTTTTGAATAGATGGTAGAACTTTCCGAGTGCCAAAAACTAACCGAGGGTTGGCAGCAGCGAAGCACTTAGTAATGGCCTTTTTAATTTGACTTTCGAATCGCAATGAGACATTTCCTATCCAAGGCATTTTTAGGTAAACAGGGCACTTTTGCGGACCATACTTTTTATCAGCCGAAAAACTTGCGATCTTGTCATCAACATATCGAAAATAAACCGGAGGTTTTGATGTGGAGCCAAAAAGTTGACCTTCGTAGAAACCAACAAAGATGTTTGCTAGCGCTGGTCTGGTTTATTTTCGATATGTTGATGACACTTTCGCCATTTTCAAAAAAGAGTCCGATTGTAACGTTTTCCTCCAAAAACTCAACACCTTGCATCCGTCTCTAAAATTTACTTTCGAAAAGGAGCAAAACAACTCTTTGCCGTTTCTCGACGTCTTTGTTGAAAACACTGCTACTGGATTTCTCACCAGTATATATAGGAAACCAACCTTTAGCGGCCTCTATACACGGTGGGATTCCTTTAGTCCAAAACAGAGGAAAATTAACCTCATCAACACGCTAGTTCATCGGGCACTTATGATTTGCTCTAAATCTCGGCTTGATTCGGAATTGGATAAAATACGGTCTATTCTCATTGAAAACGGTTACCCTGAGGACGTCATTTCGAATTGTTTTCGCAAGAAGATCGCAAGTTTTTCGGCTGATAAAAAGTATGGTCCGCATAAGTGCCCTGTTTGCCTAAAAATGCCTTGGATAGGAAATGTCTCATTGCGATTCGAAAGTCAAATTAAAAAGGCCATTACTAAGTGCTTTGCTGCTGCCAACCCTCGGTTAGTTTTTGGCACTCGGAAAGTTCTACCATCTATTCAAAAGGATTGCGTACCTACCACACAAAAAAGTTTGGTCATTTATGAATTCTCGTGCCGGTGTAATGCCAGGTACGTAGGTCGTACTTCCCAGAGATTAGGTGATAGGATAAAGCAGCATGTCCCTACTAACATTCGTCTGCATAATTTTCGGCAAAGAGAGCAACCACCCCGTGGGTCTAAACAACAACCTAGTCTTAAACACGATTCTGCCATAGGACAACATCTACTCGATAACCCGATTTGTGCGGAAAATTACAGCGAGGATTTTTTCAGAATCATTGGCAAAGCAAGATCTTTGTTTCACTTAGGGGTTTTGGAATCTGTCTACATCAAAACCAAAAGGCCGGTTCTGTGTAGACAGAAAGAGTTCGTTTTCTCACTTGGACTCTTCAAATAATTCATTGGTCCTCCCGCTGTATCCGACCACCTGATTGGTGTTTAAAACACAATGCCAATTCAGCTTTTCGTTCTTTCTGATTGGTGAATTTCGAGCCGCATCTGGGTATAAATTCCGCCTTAGTCTATTGTTTCGGTCTGTTTCTGACGTTCATACTCTGAGGAGTGTCAGACGAAAAAAGCTTTAAAGTATGCCCGAAAATGATTCCGCTATTCATCGCAATTTTGAACACAGCAATGATTAGAATCAAGTAAGAGAGATCAAAACAATGCAGAGAAAAGCAGAATAACATCTAGGTCAGATTAATAACCTTAATAATAATAGGAAAGAGAATAAATTTATATAATCTCAAGTAATTGAGTCAAAACAGAGCAGAGGAATGAAACACGTAAAAAATAAAGTAATATTGCAATTCATGGTAATTTTACTTTGTAAAAACAATCCTTCTAATAAACCCTATTTATGTTAACCTCAGAGAATGCAAATCGATACAAGACGATGTACTCTAATTATAATAGTGGCAGAAGCCTTTATTATCCTTCTCGACTATCTACTAATATTGATACATCTGATAAAATGTCTCTTCCCTATCTGAGGCGGAATGGCAGCGAATCTCAAGGGGGTTATTTCCAGCAAAAAGGAATCCTGTTCTGAACGTAATAGAAAGCAGCAGAGAGAGGCAGAAGAGTGCTCGATCAATACAAAGAGAAGTGAGAGCATACAGTAGAAAAGCAAAAGAAATTATAGCTAAAAAAAACAGAGCATACGAGCCGAACAAAGTATACCAGGACGGAGTACAACGTTGGAGAGCCAAGCGAATCAAAGCAGCTCAGAATATTGCAGAACAAGATAATGCTCAGCTAGGAGCAGCAGAGCAGAGTTTGAAGATCATTAAACATGAAGAGCAGAGACAAACAACGCGAAACAAATTATAGAAGAAAAGATACCTTTGCAAAAGCATTGCCAGCAATGATGCTATTGCCTCGTTGCAATTTTCCTCTCTGCACCAATACTGTTGCCATCAATCTAAAAAAAACAAATACAATCATACATTTTCGGGCATACTTGAAAGCTTTTCTTTCGTCTGACACTCCTCAGAGAATGAATGGTAAACACTAGGATAGGTTTTTCCACAAGTGGCTTACCAAAATAGATGGGATTCGAACCTGGACTGCATTATCAGAGCCAACGACATTTCCACTGAGCTATTGAGTTCAATAAAATTACCGAATAACTCTCAAAGTCAAACAGCCCAAGGCTCTTCTCCCGTTTGACTTGTCCGTGTTTCGACTATGTTGAGCCTTCTTGGGTACTATTTGTATTCGTATACATTTTTCGTGAATGGCAGACACTAGGATAAAAGAACTTCTTCATACAATTTATGGGGCAAACCTTTAGTTTAATCGTCGAGTATCTCTCCAATTAGAGGCTCTCCTCCGGTTTGTCTTTTTGTGATTCAACTGTGTTGAACCTTCTTGGGCGCCATTTGTATTTTCATATACTTGTCATGCACACTTGGATAAAAGAACTGCTTTTATACAATTTATGGGGCAGATCCCTTACCCTTTCTGCTTGTGTGTTTCTGCCTCTAATATAACTCCTTCAGCAAGCCCATCATATTGGGCTTTGAGTTCAGCTACTTCAGCTTGAGCAACAATCGTTTCTTCTAACTTGTCAAGATTCAAACCCTGATTAAAAACAAAACAAATGATTAAGAAGTTATGTTTTGAAGGCCCTCTTTTGGAATCTTGGAATAACAATAGGTGAAACGTGAAGGTGAAATGGTGTTTTAGCGCCAGTTGCTAGGATCTCAATAACAGATTAACTAATCGAGACCTCGACCCTGGCCGTGACGCTACCGTGGCTGGGCTCAACCCTAACAATACGGTAATTTGTCCTGTTAAAGGCAACATTTCAGCTACTGTCTGAGAAGTCCTGTGGGAAGGAAAACGCTTGGAAATTGCGGCGTGCGGCTAGTTGTTAGCAATTCAACGGCACTTGGTTGACAACCAGAACTGTACAGAAAATTACAGTGTGGATCGTTTCAAATAATTGGCAAAGGGAAATCTTTGTTCCATTTAAGAGTTTTGGAATCCATACACTACAAAACCAAAATTCCGGTTCTACTTTAGGTAGATAGAAAGAGTTTGTTTTCTCACTTGGACTCTTCAATTAATTCTATTGATCTTCAAGCTGTATCCCGCAAGCTGATTGGTGTTTAAAACACAATGCCAATTCAGCTTCTCTTTCCGATTGGTGCCTGTCGATCTGCATCTGGGCATAATTCCGCCTTAGTCAATTTTTGGTCTGCTTCTGACGTTTATGCTCTGAGGAGTGTCCAACGAAAAAAGCTCATAAGTATCTACAGATGTCCTTCCGTTTTTTCTCGCAATTTTAAAGCAAAGTATTTTATCAGGGTTTTCTCGATCGTGAGCGAAAATCTCACCGTCGTTATCCAACATGCTATCTCCAGAAAAAGATTGAGAGGTATCTATTTAGGGAAGGGGGATGTTCTGAACCAATTCGTTTTTTTAGAATTTGGGTTTTTCGAAGACATTCTTCTGAAAACGGAAGGCTTTGGAGCTCTCCAAAACCTTCTGTCATCAAAAGCAGAAGGTTTCCGAAACTTACGAAAGATTCACGGTTTGAAGTTCAAAAGAGACTTCCATTTTACCTGATGCAAGGAGACACTCCACGAATGGGTCTGCGGACGAGGCACAAAAGAATTTGCCGCGAAAGTTTTCAGATTTCCAGAATTCGTGTTTTTTGCAAATAATAGCTTTTTTCGAAGCTTTCTGTTTTCGAAATTCGGAAGGGAATGTGTTTATTGCGTACTGTGGTGGGTAAACACTACTGTGGTGGTTTATTATGATAGTTGTGGCGGGTAATTATACTTGGTATGGTGGTGTTTATTGCGTACTGTGGTGGATAAGCATTACTGCGGTGGGTTATTATGCTTGTTGTGGTGGGTTATTATGCTTTGTGTGGTGGTGTTTATTGCGTACTGTGGTGGGTAAGCACTACAGTACAATGTATTCTATAAACATAGCGAGGCTCAAGAACACGTTTGGAGGTTCAGGAGAGCTCGCCTTAAGTTTCAGAGGTCTTTATTTATTAACTAAAAGTCTTTGAAAATTACCTTAAGCGCTGATATTTCAACATAAGGAACATCACCCCCAAAGTCCTCCAATAGAACTCGATGTTGCAAAAGTTCTCGCTTTACTTTTAACTGTAAAAAAATCAACAGATAGTTAGTGCTAGGTCTGCTTTTAATAAAGAAACCTGGCTGATTTAGGAGACATGTCGCGTGCGCGCGACATTGATGTTCGCTCGGTGTCTCCCAGTTTAGCCACCTAGGAAACTTTGTAACGCGCGACAAAATTTGTAGCAAGAAACACGCAAAAGTTTCTGGGAGACAACAGAAACATTTCTTGTCTTCGCGACATGCAAATGACTCAGGGACATGTTGCTCGCTTGTCACTCGCATGTGTAGCCACCCTAGGGACACGCCGAATACAGTGTCGCGCGCAACAAGTCTCTTAGTTATAATAATAATAATAATAATAAATTTATTTTAAGTTGGCTTTACATAGCTGAAGACATTAATTAAAAGTTATAGCTAATTTACGCCAACTATTTAAAAAATACTGATCTAAAATACTAGATAAAATCCTTTAAAACTTATATACATGAGATAAAATTTTTAGCTTAAAATGTGATAAAATGTCATAAAATCGATCAAAACTTATTGATAAAAACATGAAACATAATCATTCTATAAGAACCCAAGATTTTGGATGAAAGGCCGACATATTTTGCAGAAGCATTCCTCTCCATTCCAATTTTTTATTCTGGATCTGAAATCTCGAATTGATTCAGCATTTCTAGTATCTCGAGGAAGGGAGAGCCAAAGTTGAGGTCCTCTGTATCTAATAGTCTCGGACCCAAAAATTACAGTTTTTATCCTAGGTATTTCGAATTCATTATTATTTCTAAGGCTATACATATTTTCTCGCTCCCTAAAGATCTCTTTAATGAATGTGGGGTTTATATTTTTGTGTGTTTTGAACATTTCAGTCATTAGAGTTTGTAAATTCTTGGCATGTATAGTGACTGAATTATCCCTTTCTAATAAACATTCAAAACTAGAAACAAAATCCTTATAAGCAATTCTTAAGGCCCTTTCATGTATTTTATTAATTTTAGAATTTAAATGCTTGCTATGGAACAATGTAGTTTAGCCATAGTAGTTTAAAAAGTAGTTTCAAAATTTTGTACCGTTTAGCCACATCGCAAAACATTTTTTTGAATGGTTTGCATGCACAGCAGCTTTTTGAACTGTTTCGAAAACAAGGCGCAAAAAACTTATTTATCCAATGTAGTTTAGCCATTGTAGTTTAGCCATAGTTTTAGGCCCTGGCAAAGCGATCAAGCATTGTTTGTCAAACATTTGAAGTTCACTTGCAAAGCAAAATTTTGTACCGTTTAGCCACATCGCAAAACATTTTTTTGAATAGTTTGCATGCACAGCAGCTTTTTGAACTGTTTCGAAAACAAGGCGCAAAAAACTTATTTATCCTTGTCAAGCAATGCTTCTCGAAGTAGTCAAGCGTACAAATATTGCATGATCCGCAAATTCCAAACTTTTTTTTAACTGTTTCAAAAACATTGTGTAACAAAATTGGCTTATTTTAGCTTTTCATGCAATGTTTTGTGACGTGGCCAAACGTTCAAAAATACTTGATAAGCATCTTTTTAGGCATCTGTTTAGAATATGAAATTGTTACCGGGTCTGCTTTGTATTTATCTATCTTGTTTATGGCAACAACAATTGGAACTGAAAAAGAAGACAGTCATTCATCATATTTACAAAGTGTTGTAAGGTCTAGAAAAGCGTTTACTGAGAGGGAGGGGGAAATTGGATATTTGGTAGGGGTATGTGAACCAGAGATGGCGCCAGACAATAAATACTGGGGGGTCGAAAAGTTCTCAAGTCCCGACAAGGGTAGACTTGCCATTTTTGTCAATACATCACCCTGTCGATACATCATCCCATAAAACAGCCCCGTCCCACATGTTCTGTGAACCTAACAGTAGTTTTCGAAGTGCAGAGCTAATAAAAGTACTACAAAGCTGTTTTCCATAATGGCGTGTTGGTTGTTCGAAAGTGCCGACAGTTCATCAAAATATCTGAAAATTGAAGTGCTGACGGGGGGCTAGCTGAAATTTTGATGGAGCTCCTACCCCCCGCTCCTCCTTGGTGGGGCCATCCTTGATGTGAACAGTGGAATATTTTGCAGATCCATCCTCAGGCAATTTTATTTTACGACAAATCATCCATAGGTAATTGAAATTTCCACTTAAATCCTAAAAATTCTTTTAAGGTCCTAGCAAACCAATTTTAAATTAGGTTTACAAGAAATGTTTGACGAACAAAGTTTTCGTGGCTAAACGATGAAAAATTTCGCCTGACAAGCTATTATTTTCAAATGTTTGTCCAACAATGTTTGATTGCGCCTTGTATACTTTTATATCAGGTAATATAAAAACATTAACCATTCTTAAGCAGATTAATTAGAAAAACATCCATTCTAAGGTGAACTCAATTTAGGCCTACAGTACTATGCATGCCGCGTCCAGGCATGGGACCCTAGTTTAACGTCCCTTTCAAAGGACGGCACAGTAAGTTGTTTAGTAATCCATCTGCAAAGTCACCCATCCAGACGCTGACCTTACACGACCAAGCTTAACTTCAGCTGTCATCATCCTGAGGTTAAACCAGCATGACAATGAAAATAACGGCCGAACTTGGAATAGGTTTAGCGAATCAAACAGAAACTCGGTGAGATCAATTCAATGGCAACTTTGGCATGAAAACAAATTCCTTGAATCAACTTACCATCAGCTTCATGCGCATGCTTAATACATTCCAAAGTTTGATCTTTGACCCCATCATCAGCAGACACGACAAGGACAATAAGGTCAGTAACCTTTGCCCTCGACCTCTCATTGCATTGAATGCAGCATGACCCGGTGTATCGATGAAGGTGATTTTCTTTCCTGATTTCAAAGTAACTGCAAAAAGAAGAAACAGGCATTAAATAGTAACGAGGACGGTTTTACTCGAAGGTGCTGTGGCGTCGTGGCCTAATGCAGCTTGCTTGTGGTGTCAGAAGCTTAGCGAGATCAGGGTTCGAGCCCCAGCCACGGTAACGTCACAGCCAAGGTCGAGGTCTCGATTAGTTAACCTACTACTGAGATCCTAGCGACTGAGGCTAAACACACCATTTTATCTTCACTTTCTCGTTCAGCTAAGTTCTATTGAGGGATCTAAAATGGTCATAACAGAGCCCCTACGCAGGAAAGTTGAGCATTCAAGTGCGTTGTCCTGTTTTGCCTGCGCAATAAATCATTTACAGCAGGTGATTGTACAGGGAAAATCATATTCCCGGAAGGCAATGCACCTATTCTCCAGCGGAAAGTGCCACACAGTAAGAAGAAAGGGACCAGAGAAATATAAACAGGGACTTTGGTAGGCAGGAAAGTTGTGAAATCTTTGATTTGTCCACGTCCTGCCCTTCAATGCTTTGCGAAGTTGAAGACTGATCGATAAGTTGTACCCAACTGCCACATTGCTTAATGCAAAGGATAATTGGATAAAGTATGACAGGTCACATCATCAGATTAGCCAATCAGAGACCTTAAATCCTTAGATGTAGCTTCCGTTAAACACTTGTCTAATGGAACATTATTAATGTGCCATTAGAACATTATTGCTGTGCAGTTGAACCTCCCAACAGCATACAACAAAAATGACGGACATAAAAAACTCTCAACCCCTGAAAGCTTTAAAAAAACTTAGCTAAATCGATGAACAGTTCTCTCTATGACTTCAATATTAGACCTACGAGATCGTATAGGACTATGTTTAAAAAGATAGAGCCAAGCACGGATCCTTGTGGAACACCATCCGTGGCCAAAACAAATTCCCGTGGAACTCCCGTTGAAGAACTTCGCTCCCCTCGTGCTATTCTTAATCACCACTGACTCACCAATCTCGCTAACCACTCCGCCATCAACAGCAATAAATGCCTGTTTTCCCGACTTCATTCATTAAACAAGATGGGATCAAGCATGGATCCTCGTGGAACTTCTTTCGTGACCAAAACAAAGTCCCAAGGAACTCCCGTTGAAGCCCATCGTTCACCTCGTGTTATTCGTAATCACCACTGACTCACCACTCTCGCTAACCCCTCCGCCATCAACAGCTTTATAAGCCCCTTTTCCCGATTTCATTCGATAAACAAGATGGGACCAAGCACGTATCCTCGTGGAACTTCTTTCGTGACCAAAACATTCCGTGGAACTCCCGTTGAAGCCCATCGTTCACCTCGTGTTATTCTTAATCACCACTCTCGCTAACCACTCCGCCATCAACAGCCTTAGAAACCTGTTTTCCCGACATCATTAAAAAAGATGGCACCAAGCATGGATCCTCGTGGAACTGCATCCGTGACCAAAACAAAGTCCCATGGAAATCCCGACGAAGCCCATCGTTCACCTCGTGTTATTCGTAATCACCACTGACTCACCACTCTCGCTAACCCCTCATACATCAACAGCTTTAGAAGCCCGTTTTCCCGACTTCATTAAATCGCATTAAGCACAATAAATATCCTCACGGCTGTGAAACAAACACAATTTCGAGCGTTTTAGTTATCTTTCACAAACACTTTACAGTAACTCCTGTTTTTACTCTAAAATTTCCCACAAAAACAACTCTTTTATTAAATTAACACAGTCGACGATTTTGAACTGATTTAAACACAGCAAAAGCATCGACAAAAACAACGGCCTACGTCCTCAACAGATGTCAAGTTTCTAAGCTATTCCATGTCATTCTACAACAAGCTCCAACACAAATCTCAGCTAAACGTTGTTTTTAAAAGAAATTGGTTTGCAAAAAGTTGCTGTCGGCTGCTGAAGAAGTTAAGCAAGTTCCTGACCAAACGATCAAACATTGTTGGTCAAACATGTGATGTTTGCATTTCAAGAAATGTTTAACCATTTTTGAGAATCTATAGTTAAATGCTTTCTTAGGCCTTGGCCAAACGATCAAACATTGTTGGTCAAACAATCGATGTTTGCTTTTTAAGAAATGTTTAACCATTTCTGAAAATCTATAGTTAAATGCTTTCTTACACCTCGGCCAAAAGATCAAACATTGTTGGTCAACCATTCGATACTTGCATTTCAAGAAATGTTTTACCATTTTTGAGAATCTATAGTTAAATGCTTTCTTAGGCGCTGGCCAAACGATCAAACATTGTTGGTCAACCATACGATACTTGCATTTCAAGAAATGTTTTACCATTTTTGAGAATCTATAGTTAAATGCTTTCTTAGGCGCTGGCCAAACGATCAAACATTGTTGGTCAACCATTCGATACTTGCATTTCAAGAAATGTTTTACCATTTTTGAGAATCTATAGTTAAATGCTTTCTTAGGCGCTGGCCAAACGATCAAACATTGTTGGTCAACCATTCGATACTTGCATTTCAAGAAATGTTTTACCATTTTTGAGAATCTATAGTTAAATGCTTTCTTAGGCGCTGGCCAAACGATCAAACATTGTTGGTCAACCATACGATACTTGCATTTCAAGAAATGTTTTACCATTTTTGAGAATCTATAGTTAAATGCTTTCTTAGGCGCTGGCCAAACGATCAAACATTGTTGGTCAACCATTCGATACTTGCATTTCAAGAAATGTTTTACCATTTTTGAGAATCTATAGTTAAATGCTTTCTTAGGCGCTGGCCAAACGATCAAACATTGTTGGTCAACCATTCAATACTTGCATTTCAAGAAATGTTTTACCATTTCTGAAAATCTATAGTTAAATGCTTTCTTAGGCCCTGGCCAAACGATCAAACATTGTTGGTCAAACATTCGATGATTGCTTTCAAGAAATGTTTGACTGTTTCTGAAAACCTATAGTTAAATGCTTTCTAAGGCCTTGGCCACACGATCACGCATTGTTGGTCAAACATTCGATGATTGCTTTTCAAGAAATGTTTGACTGTTTCTGAAAACCTATAGTTAAATGCTTTCTAAGGCCTTGGCCACACGATCACGCATTGTTGGTCAAACATTCGATGATTGCTTTTCAAGAAATGTTTGACTGTTTCTGAAAACCTATAGTTAAATGCTTTCTAAGGCCTTGGCCACACGATCACGCATTGTTGGTCAAACATTCGATGATTGCTTTTCAAGAAATGTTTGACTGTTTCTGAAAACCTATAGTTAAATGCTTTCTAAGGCCTTGGCCACACGATCACGCATTGTTGGTCAAACATTCGATGTTTGCTTTTCAAGAAATGTTTGACTGTTTCTGAAAATCTATAGTTAAATGCTTTCTAAGGCCTTGGCCACACGATCACGCATTGTTGGTCAAACATTCGATGATTGCTTTTCAAGAAATGTTTGACTGTTTCTGAAAACCTATAGTTAAATGCTTTCTAAGGCCTTGGCCACACGATCAAACATTGTTGGTCAAACATTCGATGATTGCTTTTCAAGAAATGTTTGACTGTTTCTGAAAACCTATAGTTAAATGCTTTCTAAGGCCTTGGCCACACGATCAAACATTGTTGGTCAAACATTCGATGATTGCTTTTCAAGAAATGTTTGACTGTTTCTGAAAACCTATAGTTAAATGCTTTCTAAGGCATTGGCCACACGATCAAACATTGTTGGTCAAACATTCGATGATTGCTTTTCAAGAAATGTTTGACTGTTTCTGAAAACCTATAGTTAAATGCTTTCTAAGGCCTTGGCCACACGATCAAACATTGTTGGTCAAACATTCGATGATTGCTTTTCAAGAAATGTTTGACTGTTTCTGAAAACCTATAGTTAAATGCTTTCTAAGTCCTTGGCCACACGATCAAACATTATTGGTCAAACATTGGATGTTTGCTTGCTGTTTCTTGCTATTTCGAAATAGAAGAAACATATGAATTAACAGTTACAATTAACGAACCTAGGTTCTACTGAGGGATATAAATAGATAAAATCAGAGCCCTTAAGCATGAAAAATTTTGTATCAAGTACATTGCCCGGTTTTGCCTGCGCAATAAATCATTTACAGCAGGTGATTGGCCAGGGAACGCGGTTGACACGTTATTGCAATTCAGTTAAACATCCACACAGCGTCAGACGGAGGGCCAATAAGATGGACGTTAAAGTCTGAAAGCTTTCAAAAAACTCAGCTCAACCGATGACGTAAACAGTTCTTCCGATTCTCTCCATGACTTCAGTATTATGACTTCAGTGTTGTGCTGGCTACGAGATCATTTATGATTATGTTAAATAAGATGAGACCGAGCACAGATCCTTGCGGAACTCCTTCCGTGATCGAAGCAAAGTCCCACGGAAATCCCGTTGAAGCCCATCGTTCACCTCATCTTATTCTTAATCATCATTGACTCACCACTCTCGCTAACCCTTCTACCATTAACAGCCTTTGAATCCTATTTCCCGACTTTTTTCATTTAACAAGATGGGAGCAAGCAAGGATCCTCGTGGAACTCCATCCGTGACCAAAACAAATTCCCGTGGAACTCCCGTTGAAGCACATCGTTCACCTCATGTTATTCGCAATTACCACTGACTCACCCTTCTCGCTAACCCCTCCGCCTTAGAAGCCTCTTTTCCTTAGAAGCCTGTTTTCCCGACTTCATTCATTAAACAAGATGGGAGCAAGCAAGGATCCTCGTGGAACTCTATCCGTGAACAAAACAAATTCCAAACTCCCGTTGAAGCTCTTCGTTAACCTCATCTTATGCTTAATCACCACTGACTCACCACTCTCGCTAACCCCTCATCCATCAACAGCCTTAGAAGCCTGTTTTCCCGACTTCATTCATTAAACAAGATGGGATCAAGCAAGGAGGCTCGTGGAACTCCATCCGTGACGAAAACAAAGTTCTGTGGAACTCCCGTTGAAGCATATCGTTCACCTCATGTTATTCGTAATCACAACTGACTCACCACTCTCGCTAACCCCTCCACCATCAACAGCCTTAAAATCCTGTTTTCCCGACTTCATTAAATCGCATTAAGCACAAAAAATATCCTCACAGCTGTGAAACAAACACAATTTCGAGCGTTTTAATTATCTTTCACAAACTCTTTACAGTAACTCCTGTTTTCACTCTAAAATTTCCCACAAAAACAACTCTTTTATTAAATCAACACAGTTGACGATTTCGAACTGATTTAAACACGGCCAAAACATCGACAAAAACAACGGCCTAAGCACTCAACAGATGTCAAGTTTCTTAGCTGTTCCTTGTTATTCTACACTAAGCTTCAACACAAATCTCAGCTAAACGTTGTTTCTATAAGAACGTGGTTTATAAAAAAGATGCTGTCGGCTGCTGAAGAAGTTAAGCAAGTTCCTGGTCAAACGATAAAACGTTGGTTAAGCATTCGGATTTTTGCTTTTCAAGAAATGTTTGGCCTTAATATCTGTTAAGAAATATCTGCTGCAATCACTCTCATAAAGCGGCTGCAATCAAAGTCGTTGCACGTGGAGAGAATTTCCTGAATCAATATATCTACCATTTTCCAGAAAAATGTCGCACCAACTCAGACATCTTTGAAAAGGTCTATTAATGCTGTTGGTCTTCCCACCGCATCCCTCGAGCTGATTGGTGTTCAAAACACAAAACAAATTAAGCTTTTCTTTCTGATCAGTGCATTCCGATCCGCATCTGGGTATAAATTCCGCCTTAGGCGATTGTTTTGGTTGGTTTCAGAAGCTTATACTCGGAGGAGTGTCAGACGAGAAAGCTTTTAAGTATGCCCCAAAATGTTTTCGCTCTTTTCGCTAACTTGAAGTTTAGCTTTCTTAAGAAAACCAGTAAGACAGTCTCGAGTAATGAAATTTTCGGAGCAGTAAGAAGGTTTTAGTACTACGTTCGGTCTTAAAATTTCTTGCAAAACATTTGTTTAGATTCGTACAAACCTGAGAAAGCTCCAATGTGCTGTGTAATTCCACCAGCCTCCCCTTGTGCAACTGACGTCTCCCTCAGTTTATCCAATAGCGTCGTTTTACCGTGATCCACGTGACCCATTATCGTAACAACAGGAGGTCTGGGTACCAGTTTCGAGTCACCAGCACTAACTTGCCTGAAATGAGAGAGAAACTTAGTTAAGTTTTCCTGCAGCTTTTTAGAAGGAATTTATGAGTTTTTTGTGGCTTTGTAGCCTTGTTCAGCTATTTCATGGTGTCAATAGCTTAAGAGAGATCGAGGATAGATCCTTAGTGACGGTAGTGTCACCCCCCCATTCGAGGTATCGTTACTTCATCTAATTCTGAGATCAGTCTCTGGTCAACCCGCCACACTGCCAACTCGTCTCACTTTAAAATTCAATTTTTAGAAAATCTAAGCCGGAATTTATATCCAGATGCGGATCGAAATTCACCAATTAGAAAACTGAAACTAAATTCGTCTTGTGTATTAAACACCAATAAGCTTGCAGGATACAGCTAGAGGCATAATCTATATTTCGAGACTTCAGATCCAGAATAAAAAATTGGAATGGTGAGGAATGCTTCTGCAAAATATGTCGGCCTTTCATCCAAAACCTTGGGTTCTTATAGAATGATTATGTTTCATGTTTTTATCAATAAGTTTTTATCGATTTTATGACATTTTATCACATTTTAAGCTATAGATTTTTATCACATGTATATACGTTTTAAAAGACTTTATCTAGCATTTCAAATCAGTATTTTTTAAATAGTTGGCGTAAATTAGCTATAACTTTTTATTTATGTATGCAGCTATGTAAAGCCAACTTGAAATAAATTTATTATTATTATTATTAATGAGAAGAATTAAATGAGAAGAATTAAATACTTACTGGTTAATCTTCTTTTCCAACTCTTCTATATCAGGCAGAACAGGTGTAACTCCAAGCTCCAAAGCAACAAATTCGGCAATATCCAAATCAAGAGCTACAGCAGAAAGGAAAGATAAAGATTTAGCTGAATCGTTAAGATTACTCCGACCTTAAAAGAATAGTTTTAGTTCAGGCAGTTTAAGGGTTAATGCACTAAACACCCATTTTCTGATATTAGGCTCCTGATAATATGAACCTCAATTACAAGTCAACTATGTAACACTGTAATACCGAATAGACCTTTTCAAAGAGGTCTGGGTCGACACGACATTTTTCTGGAAAATGGTAGATATATTGAGTTAGGGAATCCTCTCCACGTGCAACGACCTTGATTGCAGCCGCTTCACGAGAGGTAGTGCAGCAGATTTTACTTCTAATTCATGAATAATGGAAGACTAAGAGAGGAAAGGAATCTGTGACATTAAATGTTATAAATATCTGCAGAAACTCAGGAAACAAGATGCAAGTAACTCGCAAAAAAGAAAATACTTGATAAAATGCCTCTTAGAGCAGATAAACAGGGACTTGAATCCTTTCTTTCACTTTATCACCCACTAAACCTGAATTTGAAGCAAACTTTGCTGCACTTTCTCTCCTGAAACGACTGCAACTCTGATCTTTACCGACCCAGAACTCTTTGAAAAGGTCTATAGATAGATGTGATAGAATCTTAGAGTATTAACAAGCTTACTTGTATGGATTCCTTTGTCCATTTCTTCACCAACATCTTGAAGGACTTTGATGACTGCCCCTAAACACACGAGTTCACAACTTATTTCCTGCACGGTATATGTAAAAGAGGATCTTTTCCGAATAATTAGTAGAGCTCGACCCTTGTTTTATTCCAGCGTTTTGGAATCTGTCCACATCAAAACCAAGAAATTGGTTTTGTATAGACAGCAAGAATAGCTTTTGAATTGCACAAAATTTCAGAATTGTAATAAACATTGGAAACATTTTTGGGCATACTATAGATCTTTGTCGTGGTGTAATCCAGCCAACTCGTGGTGTAAAAAGCTCAGTGTGGTCCGGGTTCGACCTCACCCACAGTAGTGTCACAGCCAGGGTCAAGGTCTCGATTTGTTAACCTACTACTGAGATCCAAGCGACTGGCACTAAAACACCACTTCACCTTTCTAATATGCTAGCCCAAATGTAGGACTTGATTACTTAAAAGTTTTTTTCATCTGACACTCTTCAGACTATAAACGTCAGAGACAGACAAAAACAAATGACTAAGGTAGAATTTATACACATATGTCAATCTAAATGTGTCACTAGTCATTCTTTTGTCACTAGATACATAATATTTGCTGAAATAATATTAATACAAGAAGGTGTACCTGCTGAAGTGCCAATCTTTTTTGCTAATTTCTTCACTGTAAGATCTTCATCAAGATAGACCTTTGTTGCTATTGTTGCCTACAACATAAAAAAATTGTGGTTATGTGATGACTAAATCTTCCTAAGCCCCCAGAGGGGTTATTTCATTGTTCAACATACTAGACATGTTGCCCAGGTTTTCCAAACCCACCCATCACCCCAAATAACCTATGGGTATGTACAGTACAGCAGTGGTTGTGCAATACAGTGGTGGTTGTGCAGTACTGAACATCCACCGCTGTACTCATGGTATCCCTCAGCTGTACTGATGATATCTCTCTGCTGTCTCTGCTGTACTGCACAACCACCATTGTACTGCACATACGTAATCTGGGATGCCCATGTCTATCGCTAAATTTGCAAAATTTGTTGACCCATGTATAGAAAAACAATGAAATTTGTTTATCACCTTTCCCTTTTGTTGACTTTGAGCCTTGCTTGTTGCTCCAGATAAATATCTACAAAACTAAAACAAATTCATTCAGTAGCAAAAAATTTAGCTCAATACCCATTAAGTGGGTTTTGAACAGTATTTTGTATAATAATATATAGAACCAATTACACTAATGACTGTTACTGTACTCACACAAAAAACTTAATTCTACATACTTTGGGATTTCTCACATAACTTCTTTCTGCCACAGGATAAAAGAAAACTTGCTTCTGCCATGAAACTGATGAAATCTTTTGTCTTGGCAGCTAAAAAAATAAAGTCAAACTTTAAGACTGATTTCATGAGGGGTAAGGACCAGCAACGTTGAGATGAATTAGTCATGAAATGTGTATGAGAAAGCACAGTTTTGTCTTTGTGCCAGGAGACACTTGTCTCTCCCTGCCCCCATCTTCACAAGCTGCCCCATTCTTGGAGCTCATCCGTGACACGTATGAGAATGGAACTGGGGTTTATTGTGTGAGAAGCACAAGTGCTAATCACACAACCACCAGAGCTTAGCTGACTGGTGAGTAACTGCCCAAGTTTTAGACTTGTTTAACACGAGCACCAAAGTCTTGCATATTTGGTTTGAAAGAGCCCATTTCTTTTGTTCTTTTGTTACCCTATTGTTTACCTATTGTTCTGTTGAAAGACTTGGGTTGTGCATATGCCATACTCTGCAATGTGTCTTGCACACCCAAGGTTTCATTGAAAAAGCTGACATTTGCCGCATGTCAGTGTAGTGGATACTTGCTGTGCGTCAAAGAACTTCAGTGCACAATTTTTGTGAAACAATAGAAAACAATGACCCTAATGTTTTGAGAACAATAAACAACTAGTGTGAAAACTTTTTTATGTGCACACAAAAGAACTTTGGCATGCAATTTTGATAAAAACAATAGAGAACA